>JAEQML010062291.1:0-24569 GCA_016904865.1 Pissodes strobi | reverse complement strand
TCGAATGCAAATGTTATTTTGTTTTTACAACGACACTTCTTAACGTTATAAATTGGAAAAAAAGGACGAAACTTAAAGTTATATGCATTTATGTGGCATATTTTGGTAAACTAAACTTGCGTAATCTAATTTAATCTAACCCAAACTTATATCAACTATTACTTTCAACACAATTATGAGTTTTCTCAAATATCAAACTTAATAAGCGTTGCATTCTGCTCCGGCATTTTCAATGTCAACCCCGGTTGCATCTTTGTAAAGGGCTCTAGATTTTTATATGAATTCTCTAGGCCGACCACCTAGCTCAGACTCTTCATCAATAGCAGTTGCATTAGCTCAACTCAAGCTCTGAAAACTGCATTATCACTTTTTATAAACTCTCAAGGCATCGCAACACTTGTTAACACCGTGACGGGCGATCTCCCAACTCTGTTACAGGCCTGTGTAGCATGTTTACTGTCACGGCAAGCGACCATTTGAATGTTTGTGCTACCCTATACAACTAAGCTTTCCGTATATGTCATCGCCGACCGAGAAGGTTTCCGATATGTGCGGCCGGGTGAGAATAATACAGAAGCCGGCGGACGCTTCCGGATTAGTCCCGAGACATATTCTACTGGATATAAATAGCGCGCAGAAAGCGTGTAGTTTTTAGTTAATCATTGAATGCTGAATTTTAAAGATCCATTAGTTGTAAAGTTCTAAGAATAATTTAGAGTGTTTAATTGTATGCAGTGATAAAGAACAAAGGGAGTATTATTTTAAAATAGTAAAAGTTAAAAGTTGTGCTTTTGTCAGAACCCGCGGGAAAAACGTAACACTTGGTGTCAGAAGTCGGATTGTGAATGGACGGGACTTGTGAACTGTTCTTCGAGGAGAGAAGAGGATACAAACAAGTACGTCAACGAGACCGTTTTGATAGGTGGATTTTCTGAATGTTTTATAACATTTATGGTCAATACAAGGCAGCAAACGGCAGAAATGGAGCAAATAAATAAAATGTTGGCCGATTTCATTGAAAATCTAAATGATTAGAGACAAACAGAACAGGACTGGCTGTAGGTCTTTTGGGTTGCCCTTTTTGTGTAATCGGCTATTCCAGTCTGCCGACTTGCGATTTAGGTCTCCAATGACTATCCTGGGTCGACGGCCTAGTTCTGCAGCAAGTCTTCGCGAGACAGTTTGTATATCGTTCTCATATCTACCGCCTATATGCGGGTTTGTACCTCAATAGTGACAGGCTCAATCTCAACAACATTACCTATGGCAACGTAGTGGTGATTGTTCTTCTGATGCTCTAAGAGCGCTACGAGTCCGGAGGTTATTATTTTTTTTTATTGTTTAAACAAGTAATGATTTTTCCCCCTTTAAGTTGTTCAATGCTCGTGGAGCTATAACGAGTTACACCGAGAGTAGTATTAATATCCACTTACCGAATTCGACCAGATCTTCTTCATTAAAGTAAACTCCCGGCAAGATCGGAAGTGTGCGCGCAATCTGCCCGCTGCTCCGGAGAGCGGTTCTTTTGGCGCCACCGAGTTCGTTACGGACCAAACTGGAGATCCCCGCGTTATTCTTGGAACTTGCTGCAAGACCTCAGTTCCTCCAGATAAACCTGCCGGCAAATATTACAAACGAAGAGAACGCCAAGACCGATCTGGAACTGCTGAAATTCTAAACTACCGATGATTGTGAAGCCAAATAAAACGCCGCAAATACTTTCTCTTTATTTGAAGAGCACTAGTTGGGCCAATAATAAAAAAGGTAAATAGACAATAGCCTAAGAGCAAATGGCGAATGCCCAAAATTCATATATGTTTCTTTTTTTTACCCCGGAATGAAGGAGGGTGGTTAGCACCCCAAAAAAACTAAACTATCTAATAAAACAATAGACTTAGCTATAAGTATAAAGGCGGAAAAAATTATCAGTGGTTGACCAAACTCTATGAAAATTAAAGTCCAAAGAAATGCAGTAGGCACTACTTAAACGCTTAAGATCCCCCGCGAGTAATTGGGGTAGTAAAACGGAAACTTAGGTTTGGTCCACCGCGCGGGTTGGTGATCACGTAAACCGCTATGATAAATAGAGCGCAGTAACCTAATTGGAAATATGGTGCGCAACTGATAAAATGACAAATATTTCAAACACAATGATTTAAATCTAAAGCTAGCCTAGCACTTAACTTTTTGTTTTCCCCAAAGTTCCAAAGTGCTCCAACCCGGTTGGGCGGAAAATACCCTCCGACCTTCAACGCGTCTCGCCGGTATGATGAGCGAACTGGTCACACCATGTAGGTTAGCTCCGCTAGGCCAAAACGACCGCGTCCGGACCAATAAGCAAACCACCAAGGTTCTACCTGGAGAAAAGGCTTCTAAATCCTCGTCAGGTGGAACAGCTATCTCCTATCCCAGAGGGACAGCCCTCTCTTAAAAAGAATGAGGGCACACCACACGGCACAAGAAAGAACTGCCCAACGCAAAAAATGGCGGTCTTCACCAGTAAAAAAAAACCGTTTCATAAATCCTTGCGTACGCAAGATTTTCCCGTATGGTACAATACATATACTTAATCAAAACGAAGCTCCACAGCTAATCGGGAATAACTACCCGCTAGTCGACAAAATTTTAAAATCGACTCTCTCATTAAACGGCTTCTCTGGAAAAGGACCGATCCTTTTCTCGCGAAACGAGTCAACCCCTTCGCGTCGTGACCGAAGAGCTCGTGCACCAAAAACTTTTACTGCGACGTTCCTTGTCGCTCCAATCAAAACGGATTTCATAAGACACGCGCAAGAGATATCAATTATTACCTTCAGCACTACGAAAAATAGCAACTGGTACCGGGGCGTACCAAAACTTACTTATAATTAAAGACCAAAAACGGAATGTCACAAGGCTTCTGGGGTGATCGTGTATGTAAATGTCGTAGTTAGGGAAGGAGATCCTGTGGTCCCTGGAGATTTGGTCACCAAAAAAGCCAAGATGTCGAGTGATCTAGAATAGCAATTCCTATATCTTCTGTCTACGCCCCTGGATGCTGTGACTTCTATTTTATGAAGCTGTGTTTGTCTAGCCATTTAAGTTCTTGAAACCTTGCTGGAGCTGGTTGGTAATGTGGCCTTCTAGCTGGGCCATCAGTATACTGATCATGTTGTCCTTATCCCAGCAGACTTATTTGGTGTAGCTTTGGGGGTTGGAACTTTTCGGTTATTCCTCTCGGATCCCATGTTTGGATTCCTTGTAGTCCATCTGAATGGCGTAAAGCTGGAGCAGCCCTTGTAGCTGGCGGAGTGTCCTGTGTTACCAAATAGGGCGTAGGTGGTTAGTAGCATTACGGTTTACTAGGTCATTTTCAGTGGATCAGCATTTGACCCTGTTAGGAGTTAGCACATTATATCCATATCTCTGGCAGTGTTGGCCCGTGCTTCTGTGCATGAAATGAAAGTTAGAGCAGGTAGTCTAAATGCAATTTTCTATTTTTCTCTAAAGATTTTACTTTATAAAAAAGTTCTCTTGTCCCGCGCGCCCTAAATAAAATCTGTCATTTTATCAAAATATTTTTCTGATTCTTCCTAATTTTAATTTATAAGACTTTAAGAATTCTTGGCCCGTACCATGGGGTGAAAGAACCTATACCAACTTCCATCCCACGAATGTTGAAAGAAAATATTTTTCTGGACTAAACGATGTATATTCTCAGATATATTTAAAATTTGTTATTGATTATTTTAGAAGCTGTCTAATTTGGCCTTGCTGTGTGGACTTCATTACACAGTTAGCATGTCTTAAGGTACGGGGGCCTCATTACACAGTTAATATGCTTTAAGCAATGGGGACTTTATTACACAGCTAACATGCTTTAAGCAATGGGGACCTTATTACACATTTGACATGCCATTAGTTACGGGGACCAAAATACACATGTAAGTTTGCCATTAGTTATGGGGACCAAAATACACATGCACGTTTGCCATTTGTTGTGAGGGTGTCCCCACAACTTTTTGTTGAGTGTATTCGGATTCCACGGTGTGTAAATAAATTTTACAGGTATCTACGTAATCAGCGTGAAAAGGACAACAAGATGGCTATCTTCGTTTCAAAACCCCCACAACTCATTAAAAATTCACAGGTCCCCACAGCTTTCGTAAGGTGTGTATAGGTGTATGTGTGTATGTGTGTATGTATGTGATGGGATCGACTACAGGTCGCAATTTTGAAGATAACGACTTGAAATTTGGCATAGAGGTAGAGGTCCATGAACCCTCGGACCCTATTGATTTTGGTTACGATCCGTTAATATACAGGGTGTGAAAACGGGACAAGTTACGGTTTTTGGCATTTTTGGCCGTGTAAACAAGGACCAACTTTTCTTTTTTTTTATGTCAAATGAAAGTATTCGGTAAGACCCGTATTTTTGTCCTTTTACTCTTTTGCTCTAATTGTTATACAGGGTGTGAAAACAGGACAAATTCCCGTTTTTTGGCCTTTACAGGTCGCAATTTTGAAGATAGCGACTTGAAATTTGGCATAGAGGTAGATGTCCACAAACCCTTAAAGCCTATTGAATTTGGTTGCGATCGGTTAATATACAGGGTGTAAAAACAGGACAAGTCACCGTTTTTTGCTATTTTTGTCCGTGTAAACAAGGATAATATTCTTTTTTTTATGTCAAATGAAAGTATTCGGTAAGACACGTATTTTTGTTCCTTTGCTCTTTTGTTCTAATTGTTATACAGGGTGTGAAAACAGGACAAGTTACCGTTTTTTGGCATTTAAGGTCGCAATTTTGAAGATAGCAACTTGAAATTTGGCATAAAGTTAAAAGCCCACAAGCCCTCGAAGTCTATTGATTTTTGTTACGATCGTTTAATATACAGGGTGTGAAAACAGGACAAGTTACCGTTTTTTGGCATTTACAGGTTGCAATTGTGAAGATAGCGACTTGAAATTTTGCATAGAGGTAGAGGTCCACAGACCCTCGAAGCCTGTTGATTTTGGTTACGATCGGATAATATACAGGGTGTGAAAACAGGACAAGTTGCCGTTGTTTGGCCATTAGAGGTAGCAATTTTGAAGATAGCGTCTTGAAATTTTGCATAGAGGTAGAGGTCCAAAAATCCTCGAAGCCTGTTGAGTTTGGTTACAATTGGTTAATATACAGGGTGTGAAAACAGGACAAGTTACCGTTTTTGGGCATTTCCAGGCCGCAATTTTGAAGATAGCGACTTGAAATTTGGCATAGAGGTAGAAGTCCACAAACCCTCGGAACCTATTGATTTTGGTTACGATCGGTTAATATACAGGGTGTGAAAACAGGACAAGTCACAGTTTTTTGCTATTTTTGTCCGTGTAAACAAGGATAATATTCTCTTTTTTATGCCAAATGAAAGTATTCGGTAAGACACGTATTTTTGTTCCTTTGCTCTTTTGTTCTAATTGTTATACAGGGTGTGAAAACAGGACAAGTTACCGTTTTTTGGCATTTAAGGTCGCAATTTTGAAGATAGCGACTTGAAATTTGGCATAAAGTTAGAAGTCCACAAACCCTCGAAGCCTATTGATTTTGGTTACGATCGTTCAATATACAGGGTGTGAAAACAGGACAAGTTACAATTTTTTGGCAATTTTTCGTTCGTGTAAACAAGGATCAACTTTTCCTTTTTTCGGTGTCTATTTATAAGTAGAGCTGAAAGTATGTTAGCATTTTTTGTTGACAACATGGTTACCATAGCAACCAATTAATAATATGTATATCACTAATAAAAGATATAGTATGGTACTTAGGTTTGTTTATGAAGCTTAATTTGATACTAAAAAATTGGTTGCTATGGTAACAAAAAAAATAAAAAATCGTCATAATTCGTCAATCGTACGACTTAGAGATTTGATATTTGGTATTTAGGAAAAAATTAAAAAAAAAATTAACGATTGACGTTGACAACTCGGTTACTATGGTAACTAATTAATAATATGTATATCACTAATAAAACATATAGTATGATACTTAGGATTGTTTTTGAAGCCTAATTTGATACTAAAAAATTGGTTGCTATGGTAACCAAAAAATGGAAAAAATCGTCATGATTCGTCAATCGTACGACTTAGAGATTTGATATTAGGTATTTAGATAAAGTTTAAAAAGAAAATAACGATTGACGTTGACAAGTCGGTTACCATGGCAACCAATTAGAAATTTATCACGGTAAAAGTAGACTAGCGATTGGTAAATCTAATTATAAGGGCTTTCTAATTATAGGTCACGGTACAGATAGGAGCGTGGCAATAATGTGTGATCGAAGGTCACACGAACGAGGCCCGAAGGGCCTCGCGCGTGCCGCAGGCACGAGTGGCCACGCCACTTGTTTAAGCCGGTTCCGATACGTTATAATCAATTTTTCATAAACCGACTCGTGACGTTCAGGAAAAATTTCCTTGTCGTGACGCGAACTTGAAAAATCACTCGCATGAAACCACAGAGGTATTCATTTGAACCGACTCCGACACGTTATAATAAAATTTTATGCTTTTGATTAGTTTTGGTTAGCCGCGTAAATTCGGTTTGTTTTGGTTAGTTTTAACTTGCTTTAATTTGTGTAACCTATTTTAGCACGTTTTGGTGCTTTTGGTTACTTTTAGTTAGTTTTGTTTGGTCACTCAATCAACTGCCGGTTAGTTTCAGTTAGTTTTAATTTATTTTAGTCGTTTGAACCGGTTCGGATACGTTTAACCAATTTTAATGTTTTTGGTTAGTTGCTAATATTCAGTTAGTTTGGTTTATTTCTTCTAACTTACTTTAATATTTTTAATTTGTTCCGATACGTTTTAGCACTTTTTGGTGCTTTTTGTTACTTTTGGTTAATTTTGGTTAGTCGTTCAATCAACTTTCGGTTAATTTCAATTAGCTTATTGAACCGGTGCCGATGCTGGTACGTTATAACCAATTTTTCGCTTTTGGTTAATTCTGGTTAGTCGCCAAAATTCGGTTAATTTGGGTTAGTTTTAACTTACTTTAATGTTTTAAACTATTCCGATACGCCGTAGCCCTTTTAAGTGCTTTTGGCTAGTTTTGGTTAGTCGCTCAATAAACTTTCAGTTAATTTCAGTTAGTTTTAACTTATTTTAGTCACTTGAACCGACTCCAATACGTTACAATCAAATTTAATGTTTTCGGTTTTGGTTAGTCGCCAAAATTCGGTTCATTTAAGTTAATTTTATCTTACTTTAATATTTTTAATTTGCCCGATACGGTTTAGCCCTTTTTGGTGCTTTTGCTTAGTTGTTCAATCAACTTTCGGTTAGTTTCAGCTAGTTACAATTTATTTTAGTAATTTGAACCGGATCCGATACGGTATATCCAATTTTAATGTATTTGGTTAGTTTTGGTTAGCTGCAAAAGTTCGGTTAATTTGAGTTAGTTTTAAGTTATTTTAATTTTTTTATTCTCTTCCGATACATTTTAGTTCTTTTTGGTGCTTTTGATTACTTTTGGTTAGTTTGGGTTAGTAGTTCATCACGCATATGACATCATGTGTGGCAAATGTAGCATGCACTTTTTCGCAATTTGATGCCCCATAACAGGAAAACAGAAACATTTTCAAGAAAAATTCTCACAAATGCAGCCAATCACTTGAGAAATGCACCCGGTTAATTGGCCATGTTAAAGAGGACGCCAAATAAGTCAGCTAGAGTGGAGGACAGCTCGCAAAGCCATCTCCGAAAACTGACGATTTCGCAGAAAATGTGAGAGAAATACTCGTAGCGCGAGTAATGAAGGGTTAAGACCTTTAAGAAGCTATACATTTTTATATGTTCTTTTTTCTTGGCTTTTTTATATTTAAATTCCCACAATATTTGTCAGGTACTTTGAACCTTCTGCTTTATACGTGTTTTAATAGATAAATCAAGTTACAAACTGTCAAATAAATTATTTTAATTCTTATTACCTTTATTTATAATGTTTTTGAATTTAGTATACGTTACTATTTTGTGTAACTTTATTACATAGTTTTATTCATTTGAATCACGTATTAAAAATTACCTTAATCGCTCTTTGAAATATCGTGTATCAAATAATAACCAAGCAAATAATTTTGCATCAGCTAATACTTTTTGAATCTCCCCTCACAGACTGCTCGCTGCTGCCTTTGATCCAAAAACATGAAACGATTTTTGCTGAGTGAATCTACTCGATATTATTTGTATAATACTCTGGTAATACGTTTCTTCAATATTAAGTCGTTATTTTTCTCGTCACAGAAAAAACATAGTGTGTTATACACGCGAAAAATATTAGATTTTAGCTCTCGGTTTTTTGTCTCCCTCCGCTGCGCGTCGGGAGGCAACACACCCTCGAGCTAAAATCTAATACTTTCTTCCCTTGTATAATAAATAGTATATTATTTTATATGGAGGAAAAGTGATACTTTTCATGGCGCGCTCGTGTTTAACAGCCGAACGGAGTGAGGCTGGTAATAGAGAGCAAGCCATGAAAAGTAACTTTTCCTCCAAATAAAATATGCTGTTTTTTCTTCAAATGTCGACAAATTAATGCAAAAACATCTCTTTTTAATAGTAATAATATCTAATTATTATTAAAGATAAATGGGTTCGCAAGGCGGCATAGACCACGGTCGTAGGTGGCCTTGCTTAGACCGGTGTCGGTGAATGTAACATAAAGCTGTCAGTGGACACTGTCAACAATAACTATTTTTTAAAGACTGCGTCTCCGATTGCGTTTTAATTCCGTATTGATAAGCAGTTATTGAGTAAGTTCGATTAAATAATAACCAATTTGTTCCTAAATTAGTGATTTTTAGAAATGCAGTCACAAATTGAGTGATAAATACAAATTTTAGTTTAATAACTCTTGAGTTGTTGACGCTTATTTTGTTGTCTGTTTGTATTGTATCTATGTTGCTATGACAACACTTTTACCTCCGCCGGCGGAAAAGTGAAAAGTAAAGCTCCGGCGGAGGAAAAACGAAACTTCACGGCCGCCTACACAGTCGAGTAATGACGGATTTACTGACGTTTGAAGAAAATAACTATTTTCCTGTGACGGGAAAAACGTTTGACATTTTATCTCTGTTGCCAGGTAACAAAATATCCCTTTTTATGAAATTACTTTTTTCCCCGGGAAAAAAGTGACTACTTTTTCCCTGATATTCCTACATATATACACATAAATCAAATCACAGAATTAAATTGACAGATATTTGATTGCTTTAAATGTTTCCTTAGCAACGCAGGTCTATTGTCACTATAAGTACAACAGCCTACCAGTTTAAAAATTCAAATTTCACATTGATAATTTTCTGACTTTAATATAATGTAGTAATATGTTTTTTCAATATTAAATCGTCGTTTTTCCCGTCACAGAAAAAAATAGTGTATTATACACGCGAAAAATATTAGATTTTAACTCTCGGTTTTTTGTCTCCCTCCGCTTCGCGTCGGGAGGCAACACACCCTCGCGCTAAAATCTAATACTTTCTTCCCTTGTATAATAAATAACTATTTTCTTCAAACGTCAGTAAATCCGTCATTACTCGACTGTGTAGGCGGCAGTGAAGTTTCATTTTTCCTCCGCCGGAGCTTTACTTTTCACTTTTCCGCCGGCGCGCGGCGGAGGTAAAAGTGTTATCATAGCAACATAGATACAATACAAACTAACATCAAAATAAGCGTCAACAACTCAAGAGTTATTAAACTAAAATTTGTATTTATCACTCAATGTGTGATTGCATTTCTAAAAATCACTAATTTAGGAACAAATTGGTTATTATTTAATCGAACTTACTCAATAACTGCTTATCAATACGGAATTAAAACGCAATCGAAGACGCAATTTTAAAGATATAATTATTGTTGACAGTGTCCACTGACAGCTTTATGTTGCATTACTATAGCAACAACCTGAGCCTATTCACCGACACCGCACCGGTCTAAGCCGCCTTGCGAACCCACTTATCTTTAATAATAATTATTATTACTATTAAAAAGAGACGTTTTTGCATTAATTTGTCGACATTTGAAGAAAAAACAGCATATTTTATTTGGAGGAAAAGTTACTTTTCATGGCTTGCTCTCTATTACCAGCCTCACTCCGTTCGGCTGTTAAACACGAGCGCGCCATGAAAAGTATTACTTTTCCTCCATATAAAATAATATACTATTTTCTACAGCCGCGTGAAATAACTAATTACTAAATTCAAATGGAATCGCAATATCGACGATGCCGCGGATCCTTATTTTATGCTCTCGAGCGTACGTGGAAAAGAAAATTGTCACTTTTTCCGTCGAGTGTGCTATGAATAGTCATTGCAACTAAAAATAAATAAATGTTACAGTTGTTGCTGGCACACCTGTTCTAAATATGCCTGAATATAATATATTAAAAATGATAGTTATTTGCAACGGTATCATTCTTTCAAGTAGCAATACGTTACTTTGCGCATTAAAAACACAAATAACTATTTGCGATCCAAAAGGCTCAAAATGACAAATGAAATCAAAATTTCCTTTTTCGTCCAGAAGTAGTTCTTGACAAAACTCTCTGTTTTGACCGAATATGGTCTATAAAGACAATTTCTACAGTGTGCATAAAAACTTCAAAAACATTAAAATATTCAAACCCTGTCCGAAGTTTACACACAAAAATTCCACTTTTTCATTGCATTTCAAATTTTGTGTCCTAACCACAAACAGAAATCTAATCGTTTTGCTTAATTAAAATCTGGTTTGAATGGGAACATTATTTGCTTTCAGAATTAGTTGAATTTGACTTTTAGGACGATCTCTAATTTCTGAGCTCATTTTCATAATGACAGAAGAGGATTTTTCATAACAAACTGCAAGACTATAACTATAGCTGCATCATCATAGTCAAAAAGATTATTTTTAAAACTCACACCAACCCAGTATTCTTAAATCTCTTGACTAATTGACAAATTGTATCGTCATTCGTCTTCTTGTACATATTTGCAACACAAATCTGCACCAAAAAGATCTTGGTACAAAAGTTGTATTTTATAACTTTTTTTCAAAACGAGATTTTAATTGTTTCAATTTTAAAAGGAAAATAAAACTTGCAATTTTTGAATTAAACTTTAGGTAAGGTACAATTTGAATTTTTTTTATTTGCTCTTTGGTTTCAAAATAAGAAATAAAAGTCGTTTACTCTCGATAGTATAAAAGTGCCTAAAATTATCTTCGTAGACTGTATTTTTTTTTTGGGAATCACAAACTTTTATCAAAAATGACTCTTGGCCCAAAAACGACATTTTTCGTCTCTTTGGCCTTCTATCCATAGATATACTGAATATGAAGCAAAAAACACAATGATAAAATAAAACAGATCTGCAACTGATATGTATCTTTTGTAACTCTAAGCTCTATCTCTCTTTGTGATAAATTCGAGAGATCGCAACTAATTAAAAATTAACTGAGGTAATTCCGTCAATTTGAAACTAACTTCGTACAAACTCCAATATTGGCTCTTACATAAGTTAGATAAATTTGGTGTAATTGGTACGAATTAGAAGTCCTTTATGCTATTGCTATCCCTCTAAATTAGTGGCAGTTCTAGAAACTAGGGGGAATGACAACTAATAACTTGTATATTAAAGAAAGACATGAAAAATAATTCTAGTAGGGATTTGCATCGTCGGGGTGGCTCTATAGGAAATTTTATAGATAATTTGAATATTTGCATTGTGATAAGTGCGATGTTTTTCAACTTTCATGGATCGAAAATTTTGACGTATGAAAATCGCTTTGGATGGTACAGTCACTTAGCGGTGGTATCATCTCATATCTCAGTTCGGAAACTTTCCGAATCCGAAAAATATTAAGAATTCAATCAACACTGCTATTAAAATTCCGTTGCTTCAAATACAAGCAGTATAAAATCCTAAGAAATACCGAAATATGACGAACAGGAAAGTGCTGAAGATTATTGTAATGAAATTAACAAAATAATAAAAAATACTTTTATTGCAGGCTCTGTTATTGGCAACCTGAACCCAAAAATGATAAGGATATTGCAGTCACATTGCTTTAAATAAACTAAAACGCAATTAGTGCAAGATCTCTTTGATATCGTTACCTTAATACCAATAGGGTGAATTCGACAAAAATGATACATTGTAAGTATTAGGGGAACAAAATTTTAATATGTCGTAAAGCACAGACGCCAAATATTTATTTTTGTATGACCGGGGTATAATTGCATTTTACGCATTTTGCTACAGCATAAAAATAACTAAAAAGCCGGCATACCAAAAATTTATAAAAAAAACATTGTAGATGCTATTACGTAGCCAATTTATCATATAATTTTTAAATATATTATGTTATAAGAATTTTAATAAACCCCTAAATATTTCTCAACTGAGTTCTACTCAGGCCGTTATCCCGTTAATGTTTTACAAAATTACTAATTACTATGAGTGGCTACAACTAGTGTTCTCTATTTCAACAATCCAGGATTTTATTTGGCTCTCCGACTAGCAGTACCAGATGTGGTAGAGTGGTGTGGGTAAACTAAGGATAAAAAGAAACTAAGCGCCACCTGTTTTTGGCCGCATAGCAAAATCCTGGATACGACGAAAAGAACAAAAAACAGGAAAAGTAAATAGTCAGAAATAAATAAAACACCAATTTAAGCAGTAGTTCTGGTTAACGGCTTTAATTAATAGAAACAAAGAAAGAACCAAAATTACCAACAATGTAGCTCGAATATTTGAAAGATAATACTAATATTGTGTTCCCAAAGGAACTCCTAAGCTCTCCGGTTCAATTACCGAACGCACTCACCAGCGACAACTGACAGTTGGCAACCAGTTTCTTTTCTTTACGTCATTACATATACATATTATAATCATATAATTTATGAAATTATGATGTGTTTTTCCCTTTTTAAGAACACAAGTGATGATTATAAATTCGCTAGAACAATAGTTAAATTGTTAAATTACGAGTTAAATTACGTTACCCAGATCGAGAGTTGGTGATATTATAATTTGTAATATTCAGTATCGAAAATTAATAAGTTTAGTTGGTTAGGTTAGGTGCAAGAAATTAAAAATGGAAATGTTATAGTTAAGTTAAATCCTGTGAAGTGATTCGGTCAAACTTTCAGGAGTATTTAATTACCTATTCAGCAATTAGCAAGAATGTCACAAGAATTCAACTTTATACGGGGCTCGCTTAAAAATAGACCGCATAGAGCAACGACATTAAAAAGATAGTTTTTACGAACTGCTTTAAATGGGTATATTCCTGAGGTAACACACTACACATACAAACCTGAGATAACTGGAAGCTGGTGTCGGTGTTGCTCGGCGTCACAGGTACAGGTGGTACTCGCAGCAACAATCTAGGTGGTAGCTACTTGAATTTTCGAACGTAACCAATACAAAAAGAGGCCTACAAAAGAACCGAGACTAAGAAAGCTGTTCTCCGACAACACTTCAGGTAGGCAAATAAAGCAATATTTCATTATATACTTAAGAATAGCCATAGATATTAAGAAAATATGCCAAGAGATGTAAGAATAGTTAAAAAGAACACTTACCAATGAGTTATCAGTGGCCTCTTATAGACAAAATCAGCAGTTTTTAGATGTTTAATCAACTTTATATTAAAATTAGCATAATGTTACAACGGTGCAAGACACATTCTCTTCTTGCCACCAGTTATTAAAGTTAAGATTAACTCCTTAGAGTAGGATCGGCAGAAAATGCCCAGAAAACCACAAAACAGCTCTGTGGTAGCTTTCTTTTTGACGAAATTTTACAAAATGATCTGTTCTCTTTTTTTTTTAAACAAGGTCCCGAAACTCTTGGTAACAAATCCAGGGGTACCTTTGATGAAAATAAATTTTGACAGACACATGACATATCTGTTTGACTGTTATACATTTTTGAGATTAAATCAGAATATTTTACTACTCTTTCCAATTTTCTATGATATTTCAGAAGGATTTGTGAAAAGTATCTGTTAAAAACCTAAAGACCTTACAACAAACCTTCCAGGTAACAACAATTTTACTCCTTACCACTCATATTTGCAACAATTTAGATCTTTGTTATTGTCTTGATAACTGACCTGCACATTAATTTTAATAAATTTAATTGAAGTTGCAATAGAGAAACGTATTATTAAGTTACTAGTAAAGAAAATGGTGTCTAAAAGTTAAATTTGATTTGAAATTAACCAGTCTACAGTTTGTATAAGAGAAATGTAGTACTTAAAAATGTAAACTTCCAATCTTTGGGTAACATAACGATTACCTACCTACTAAAAAGAATACAAGAAACTTAAGCATTCAATACATTAATAATCAATACATTAATTTACAAAGCAAAATTAAGGAAGAGGCGAGTAAACATATGCACGGCTTGGCAATAGTGAATTTGCCAATAGGCTATGAAATTCATTTAGTAGAACATTCTGTGATCTAATTATTATTTTCTTTGCTTTTCCAGAATTTTGGCTGATCCATGAATATAGAAGGTCAAATGGAAAAACTCAGTTGGCGAAAGTGATCAACCCTTAGTTAAAATAATGAAGGTGATTTGATGTAAATTATCACTAGAAAACAAATGCATTTTGAGTTACCAATTTAATTTTTATTCAATCTAAATTTTAAGAACTTAACCACCTTGCTTACAGCTGAGAGGAGGCTGATGGGTCTGTAATTTTATGGATAGGCCTTACCCTTACCTAGGTTATGTATTACAATCATCTCAGCCTCCTTCCATCTACCAGGAAAGTGGCCAAGTCTCATCATCGCATTGATGATGTTATCAGTGGCAGTGATTCCCCTTTTAGGTAGCTTCTTTAGCATCAGGTTGTTGATTTCATCAGCACCTGGTGCTTTTCTGATCTTTAGTCACCTTATGATGTTGGCAGCTTTTACAGGTGAAGTGGGTACATCATATCTGGGGAATTGGCCTTTCGTCGAAGCCCCCCTGAGTCTTTCTTGGATGTCGGCGTGCAGTTCTTCGTATTCGTCCAAGTGTTAATTTAGTCTGCCTTGGCTTTGCATTGTTTCAGCAAATGCTTCAGCTTTAACTTCATCCGCATAGGTCAACCCACCTGCCTCGCGTATAGACGCAATTGATTTGGATTTGTAGAGTGTTGCTGTGTCTATTCAATATCTTAATCTCTTTTAGTTCTTGCACATATGCGTCTTAGCCTGCTATTTGCTCGAATCATATTTTTAATTTCATCGGAGGGATCATCCTGTTTTCGACTGTCGGATATGTCTCCTATAGCAGTACTACTATTAGAAACCTGGATCATGTTACTTTTTTGAGTTTTCTATTTCTAATTCTAGTTGCTGCGCATTATATATGCGTCGTATTTCTATAGCGTATTTGATGTTGGTATTTAGGCGAGTTCGTTGTCGTTTTAGTTCCTAGGTTGGTTCTTCCAAGTCTTAGATTAACATAAAGTATTATAGGGTTGTGATCTGATGCCACTTCTACCAATGTTTCCATCTCTGTGTCGTATTGGACATTTTTCATAAGTGAAATGTATAATATGATAGAATTACCTCTACCTCGTGAGAGGTATATACGCTGATCCCGTCCTAATACGGCAACGTCTCTGTCTTCAGAGCACTATGTAAATCCTCGACCATTTCGGGTTATTCTTGCACTGTTCCACTTCTGATGTTGGCAGTTTAGGTCCCCAACTATGATCATGACACTTGGGTCATGGGTTAGTGCTTGTATATCCTCTTCTAAGAGAGAGGCGGTAGATAAGCCGAAGTTACCTTGATGTTTCCTTGTCGCGTGGCGACTTTTATGGAGACTGCCTCAATTACTAATTCCATTTCTACTCCTAGTTCGATATTGTCTATTTCGTTGTCAACGACTAGTTCTATTCTGCTAGCCCTAAGGCCGCAAACATTCCATGATATAGGTTTTATGTGCTCAATATCTTCATTAGCCATTTACGTTCTTAAACACTTTTTCTATCATTTTCCGGATCAACAATGGTACTATTGCTGCCATGATTTAGATTATGGTTTCTAATGGTGCTGTACCAGCTCCTTGAAGTGATTGTTCCGGGGCTGGAGCGGGTGGAGCGCGCCTTTGGTTGTCTTTTTTGGGTGGAGGATTTATCGCGGGTCTAGTGAGATTTTTGGGAGTAGGTCTAGGTGGATCGGTGATTGGCCGTCTTCACTTTCCTTGGAATTTGGAACTACTCAGCGCTGATGTGGTTTCCTGTCACCGTTTCTTATCGTTATTTAATTAATAAATACAGATTTTCTACACTGCCGTTCTGATATTGTCTTGATTAGCAAAAGTTTTGCTAACAGTATTGCAACTATCTGATTTACTTATTTGAATTACGGACATTTACTTAAATGCTACTACTTACTGTAGGGCATATAATTACCTTATTTTATTTTTATCAAACTTACCATTAAATTACTTTAAGAGTCGTTTATTATCGTGTATCGTACCTATTACCGCTATTTAATTTATTTATACTTACTTTCTTTATTATCGTATAGGATATTATCTCGGTTGTTCACTCTCTTACTAATATTATTGTAATTATCTGATTTACCTCTTGTATTGTGTATACTTACTTAAATGCTACTTACTTTCTGTAATTTGCTGTAAATCCAAGGGCAGTAGACCGTCTTACATAACTACCACTTTAGGTTTTTGTACATAAGCAGATTACCGAATTGAGCTCACTTCGATTTCCAGCTGTAGATCTTCACTGACCATTATTTTCTTCAAAGGTTAATTTATTTGATTTAATATATTTTTAAGCTGCTTATTTGCCTACTGATATTATCGCTGCCATGGGATTAATTTATAATTGTTTTTATTTAATTTTTATTTAAGACGTACTGTGATTGTCAGTTTCTTAGTCAGAACTTTATAAATTCTGATTTTAGTTAGACAGTATTGATGATTTAGAATTTATGATTAATGGTTAATAACCTTATAATTTGGGTGAGACTTATTTTTAAGATTCTTATAGTTATTTTGGGTTTGAGACCTAATAAATGATCTATTGTGCACGTAATATCAGAACATATTTAATAAATAAATCTTTGATGTTTATTTTGGTATGCTAAAGTCAAGGTGAAGTTGAGTGCAGGCAATTTATTTTCAAGTAACCCAATATCCTGATAGGGTATTTTTCTGAATTTTACTACGCTAATTTCAATTCTTAAAATCATTGAAATATTCATACTAGAAAATTTAGTGACGCCTTCGCCAACCAGTGTTCAACTCTGCAAACCACACCAATAAATATTAATACCACTGAGTGAACCAAGCATATAGACCATCGAGATAAAATACAAAGGAGGCGACATTACGTGACCGTCTTATGTTCACTTCCGCCATATTGTTACTACACTTCTGTCATCGCATCGAGAGTGAGGTTTTTATCCGCTTAAATCGTGTTTTTTAAAAGATTTTTGTGATATTTGTGTTAGTTTTAAGTAAATCATTATGGTGTCTTGTGCTATGCGCAGTTGCGGTAGCAGAGATGGTGTAGGCAAGAAGAAATCTACGGGAATAACGTTTCATAGGTCAGTATGAACAAGAAACAAAGCCGTACTTAAAGTAATTTTTTGGCGTGCATTAAGAACACTGTTTTTTTTCAAATATACATCAGTTACCTGTTCTAAGTTGACATCATAGGCAATTTATTTTCACTATTTCAGTAATTTTAACATTTTTTGCTAACACAGATATTAAATTTTTAACAATAGTAAGTGTTTAAGGAACAGAGTTTTTTTGATTAAGATTAGAGTACAATAATGACCTAATGGCATTTACTTTTTTTAAACGTAGGTTTCCTAAAACTGCAGCACGTCAATGATGTCATGAAGCGTGGGTGAAATTTGTAAATAGGGCAAATTGGCAGCCATCAAAGTATAGTGTGCTCTGTTTCAAACATTTTCCTGGAGAATGTTTCGATAAAACATCCCAGTGTTACGTTCGTTTAAAGTTTGACGCCGTGCCTACGTTAAACAAGGTACAGTATTCTATTTTATAAGAATTAACGTATTATTGCTCGTTAATGTGAATATTTCCCTCATGTATAAAAAATCCCATTAGAGGAGTGCAATTCTCGGAAAATTACAGCGATAATTGCACTGTAGAAACCGAAAGAGCCCGGCGATAATTGCATCGTACGTATCTATAGTAATTCCATTGTAAACTTACGATGACAGCGACAATTTATAAATAACGTCAAAGTCAAGTGAATATATATTATTAAAAATGTCTCGTTTCGGATTAAAAAAATCGTATTTTTGCGTCTCTTTACTTTGTTTACAGTTACATGTACGTTGTTGTATTTAAAAAAGAATAAATATGTATTTTTTTAAACCATGTTCTTATTCGAGAAATATTCCCCCGAATTACACTCGTGAATCAAAATAACCAGATAATTTTGCATTCGAGCGTGTTGTCTTAGAAAAACTGCATTCGGTCATTTTCATATTTTGGAAAAGAGCCCTCCACCTTCGGTGTCGGGCTCTTTCTCCAAAATATGAAAATGAACTCATGCAGTTTTTAGACAACACGCTGTCATGCAAAATTATCGGTAATTTTGATGCACTTGTGCAATTACTTCCGATAATTTCACTCACATTTAACAAACCAATCAAAATCCTCGGTTCCCTAGGTAACGGGGTGTTTTCGATAAGACGCGGTGAAATGACCAAAACGAAAAGACCCGTCGTTTTTGAAGTATTACGTAACAATAGATACATTTCAAAATCATAATAATTTACCGCATATAACTTGTATTAGAATTAAAAAATGCTATTCAATGTTTGACACTTTAAGATGATTTTCTAATGCGAAACGCGAATGCGTCTCATCAAGTAGCCTGGAACTTACAATGGAATCCCGTTGCGAGTAGGTATAACGCAAGAATGATAAACTAATATGAAAGGATGGTGCCTTCCCATTTAAACACATGTTCACTTTTTTCTGCCCCGTGCCCCGCGGCTCCCTCACCATAATTGGCGTTTTTGTGACGTAGCTGCGCGCGAATGGCTATCATTTTTACCATTGCTTGCATTGCAATTTCCATGTTTTGGTTCTGTTTTTAGTTCTTTACTCATATTTTCAAATATCTTAGAACTATTGGTAGTTGTGTTTTAGTGCTCTGAACATTGAGAAACCTGAAGTGTATTATATTTTCCTTTGATCCTAAAGAAAATCCCATAAATTGAGGATTAAAGCAGGGACCAGAGTGCCTGTTTTGTATGAATATTTTCCAGTGTAGTTTTCATTGACTTTTTATTAAATAAGGTAGGAAGAACTTTAAATTATGTTTAAATGTAAGCAAGTGTGGGAAGAATAATAATATTTTACTTAATATTATAGAGAAATTGTCAAACTGAGGGTTTTATTACACAGTGTATCACTTGGCTATTTAGGTTTTAAACAATATTTTTAAAATAGTAGGTATGTTTACGGGAAAGTAATTCTTATTTATAGATTGTTTAGTTCCTTAGATTGTGATCTTGCTTATCACGTTAGAATATCATAAATATATTATGTCATACAGCAATCGCTACACTTACTACACTATGGAAAAGCCAGTGTCGAATCATATATTAAGGATTTTTCATTCAGAAGCCCTCATGTTATTAGCATTATGAGTTCACTTACTAGTAAATACACACAAGTTATAGAACTAAGGCTTTCTTAATTCAATTTTATTTTCCATAATTTGAGAATAGATTGTCGAACTCTGAATGCCACAAGAAAATTACTATTTTGAATATCAGTAAACATGTACATAGATACAAATATACTTGTTTGTAGAATAAAAGGAATCTTTAACTACTTAATGTTCAACTTTTCTCTTTGGATATGATATTTTAGTTAGCTACAAATAATATAATAGGTATATATGAATCGTTTATTTTGGAAAGGTACTAACTAATATATTTGTTTATACTATGCTTATATTTAGTGCCTTTCGAGAAATTAATATAATCAATGCCTTAATTTTATATGATAACCTCTTAAGATTCCTTTTCCAGAAGCCTCCTAGATGCTTGGTCCCTTACTTGCGATACCATCATGCTAAATATAGAATGATTTGCAGTCTTACAGTTGTGCATACCAAAAATATTAACTGTTAGCTGTGTTAAACAAAACAAGTCCTGATCTGCAAATTCTTGTAAGTTTACATTTTGCATGTAGGCGAATTGTATTATTGCCAATTCATCACGATTTTGCACTCATCGTTAGATTTCTTTAGTAAAACTATTTTGCTCTTCTTTTATGTACAGCTAGTTCGGAGGTTCCTACTCTTTTAAATGCATCTCCAAGAGAAGGATTTTTTATTTGAAGATCTAGATTCTAGATATCCACACTTACAGCAAATGTCCCCTTGTGGACGACCAAAATGTAAATTAAAGTTCTCATGAAAATGTTTTACAAAGTAAGAATATTGAATGTTCGATGATGTATTTTTCCCTTGAGCAAATCAAAAATAAGTTTTCATATTGTTCGAGCAATAGGGAATGAAGCATGATCAAAAAAAATATATCAGAGTCAGTGGGCAAATATACTGTGAAAATAGTTAGTTTTTAGATCAATAAATGAAATCTATTTATATACTACATATAAGCTTAGTGTTTAAATTAACCCAATTATACACCTTTATTCCATAAACAATATACATTTACCTAGGTCAGAACATTTTAGGGATCTTGGTGTAACCTTTGACAATAATTAGTGAAACATCCAGAACTCTCGAGTTTATTACCAGACTTAGCCATGAGTTTCACGACATTGATACTCTTAAAACTTTATTCTGTTCTTTTATAAGATCAAAACTAGAATACACCTCATTATTATGGTCATCAGCATATGATGCAGTATGCACACATAGATGATATGGAAAGGGTACAACATAGGTTCTTAAAGTTGCTTTACCTGAGGACTCATGGTTGCTACCCATCCTCAGGGTTTTCCTGAGAACTTGCTTCGAATGTTTGATATGCAGTCCCTTAAAACTAGAACAGGCTACTCTTGCCAAGAATTCCTATTTAACTTACTTAATAATCTTATTGAATGCCCTGATCTCCTAAATAAAATTAACTTTCTTGTTCCTCGCATGGGCTCCCGTCAGAATTTAACCTAGAGCAAGTATTTTCACCCATTTATACAATGTGCAAAACACAATGCTTGTGGCAAGAATTTTGATATATTCAATAGTTCTATCGCTGTGATACGGACTCTCTTCAAAGAACATGATCCTGACCGTGTATCATGACTCTCCTTATCCTGACCTACCTACTGCTAATACCTGCCTATTATTGATTTGATTTGTTTTATTCTTTTTTATTGTAAAATATTTTATAGGTCATGATGTTCTACTTGTGATTTTTGAATACTTTACTGTAGATTATTGTATGTATTTCATAGTTTTAAGCTTAATTAGGTACTTTGATTATCTTTGATTGCTTTGTAATTGGGTCCGAACCTGTTAAGCAGTGTAACTAAATAAATAAATCAAAACAAGAGAAATTATCATGGAATTATATAAAGACTCACATCTGGGTGATGATCCGGTAACAGTCAGAGATTTGTTAAACCTTAAAGAAGATTTGCTTTCTGTATTGGTTATGCTTATAATAAGCATAGTGCAAGAATCGTGATGACTTGGCCGTAATACAATTCGATTACATGCAGAATGTACACTTACCAGTAGTTCCAGTTCAGCACTTGTTTTGTTTAACACAGCTAACAGTTGATATTTTTGATATACACTACTGTAACACCGACAAAACATTCGTCTACATTTACCATGAAGATATCGCCAGTCAGGGACCAAGCAGCTTGGAAGTTTCTGGAAAAGAAATCTTAAGAGGTTATCACATGAAAGGCATTGATTATCATATAATTATGGCATTGCTTATATTGTGATATTGGTAGATTTTGTTGCTGTAATGAGTATCATTTAAAGAAAATTATTGAAAATGCTGATTAATGAATCGATTCAAAATTCAAATTCAAAAAGTAAACGAAAAGTAGTAAAAATCAAAATTGCACAAAATGTTAGTTAGTAACTTTCTCAAATAAACGATTCATATGTGTTTCAGATACCATTATGTCAAGATCAGGATCAAGCTGTGCTGGTTTTGGCTATACAACACTTATTCTATTAATCAACGTGGTGAAAGAAAAATTATTTTACATGCGCTTCCCAAACCAAAGGATATGGTGTCCCAAAGTCTAAGAAAGGAATGAATTAGCCGCTGTAGTAGACAGGATAAATTCAACCCTGACACTAGCAGGATTTGTTCAGATCATTTTGTGATTATTTTTTATTCTTGGCTAAAGTTTGTACCACATGGAAGTAATAATATAATTTAGTTTTAATGACATATAGGAAATTTTGTACTTTTGACTTTCCGTGAACAATTTTTTAAATTCAATGATTTTTGTATGGTGTAAAATTTTTGCACTACTATTTAATAATAATAAATATAATAATGGTGTATTGCCCATTTTCGCATATTTATGCTTTAAACAGTATATATAAAATATAAAAGTTAATTACTTAAGAGTAAATGTATAATATAGTGAAGAATGTTAAGAGGCTTTAGACAGATAATATAAAAGTTAACTCAGGCTCAGGAGTAAATGTATAATATAGTTAAGATGCTTTAGACAGTATGTATAAAATACGATATAAGATATAATTTATGTTGTATATTGAGGACGTAGAATTAACAATACAGTTAATATTGAAATTGTGGAACATATACTGTGCATATGAACATACAATACTGTTGGAGATGAGACTCAAATTTGTGCAGACTATAATAAGCGCCTTGCAGTAATATTTTTTCACCACTCTTAAGTGGATTTATACTGGTAGGTATATTTGATGTTTGTGGGAAGAAGGTTGTATATGGTAATACCGATGTAATAGGTACTTTTTAACAATTTAGTTGAAATGGTAAAGATAGGCCAAATAATGAGATCTTTACGGAGATTATAGGAATTATTTTCGTTAGTGAGCTCACAGTGCTGATCCAGTTTTCTTAAAACATGTTGTAAGAACCGAAATTCAAATAGTTTTAGAGCATATTATGATGATGGAGCTGATAGCACTTTCAAAGCTGAATACATAGAAACAGCTTTGGATGAAATAGAGAAAGAAGATGCTTCTTTTAATCCTATTGTGTATCATTTGCAAAATTTTATATAAGTAACAAGATGTGAGGGTTATTATATTGATACTTTAAAAATACTGTTTACTTGAAGTTCTTAGTTGTAGCTTATATATTCATTATTCCACTCTCACCTCTCCAGAAGTGAATTGCGTAGCACATTTTAGAGTGAAAGTAACCAAAGCATACTTACTATTTGAAGCACTGTGGGTGATGTAACTTGTTGCAATAGATGCATAGAGTACTGAAGATCTTTATCAATAGTGAGTCCAGGGATTTTGATCTCTGCTAGGTTACTCAGAGTGGTTTTAGTATTAAGGTGTATATTTGATTTATGTGTGTGATTTTCTGTTTCTTGAATAAAATATAATTTGTTGTATCAAGGTTGAGTTAATTTATTTGCATTATAGCAGTGTGCCAAGTCGCTGATTACTTTCTTTGTTTCAGTTTCTAAATTTTCATAGTTCCAATCACCAATAACATGTTGTGCCATCTGCGTAGATTATGATCTTTTTCAGATACATCTTATGTAAGGTCATTCACAAACAAGTTGAACAGCACTGGTCCTGAGATAGAACCCGAGTATAAAGGTCGATCTTTATACTCGGATAGAACCCTGTGTTACTCCGTTTATATTATATAATAGCTAACCCTAATATTATCATAGAGTGTAGACCATTAAAAACTAATAGTGTCAAAAATAGAATGTTTTAAGATTTGTACCAGCTTTTTCTAAATCGTCCAGGTATCCACAGAATAGGAAAGAAGCATGTATCTCATATGGATAAACTTACAGCTTTCTCACTTGTGTTTCACATCTGTGGTTTTAAAAAATATATGTTTTAGAAACTAACATATTTTTATTTTTTGCGCACCGTGTATACTTAATCTGAGTTTTTGTATGGTTAAAATTATTTTTATTTATGCAGTAGCTTCCATATAGAATAACATTTTCTGAGAAGCAATTATTAGGCTTTTCCAAATATGCATACGTTTTTGGCCCACACTGTACAAAAGGGTAGTCAGATTTTATTTTATTGTTGTCTATTTTTCTCTAATAAGCTCCTATTATTCATACTCTTAAGGATATTTTTTATACAAGATTTAATAATCACCCGTCTTCTATTTACTTTTGGCTTATCCAGGTTTGTTAGAATTCAAAAACAAAAAGCTTGTAAAAAATATTTTCCATTCTTCATTAATAAAAAAAACCTTGGTAATTTCATAAGAAATAGTTTAGTTTTACTATCCATTTAAAATTTTGAGTTTAAACCCTTTTTTATAAACTCTAAACAAGAAAAATAGCCTTGCTCGTACGACTTTGCCATATGTACGTTAAGCCTTTCGCGCCAAATTTCGCGCGTGGCTACGT
>JAEQML010062290.1:0-24572 GCA_016904865.1 Pissodes strobi | reverse complement strand
TACTTGCATAAAAATCACTTTGCAATATAAAAATCTTAAAACATGAAGCGTTACAACTATCCGGAAGAGCCGACCCACTTCCATGGAGAAAGTGCATCCACACTGGACTTCTTCATAACACGAAACAATGCAAAGCCAACAATGCTACGAGTCTGTAGAACAGGAACCTCGCATCATCTGCCAATAGTACTGACAGTAGGGGACCACGAGGACATAGAAAAACAAATAATAATCAAGACAGAAGTAAATTGGATCAGATATAAAACCACACTAAACCACACAGGACCAATCCCCAGGATAAACAATGCAATAGACCTAGAAGAAGCAGTAAGAAAAATAACTGAAGATATAAAAAGCGCAATAAGCAACACCACAACAACCACAGAAATCCCGGCCAAAAACCACCTCAAGTTCCCCAGGGACCTAAAAGAAGACATCAGGGGAAAAAATTGATTACTAAGCAGCGCCAGGGCGATAGGGGAGCCTGCTGCGAGAAGAGAGGCTAACCTAATCACTCAAGAAATAAAGCAAAAAATCGCCGAATTCAGAAGCAGAAGATGGGAAAACACAATGCAAGAAATGAAGGAATATGACATGAAACTCTGGAAAATCTCAAAAAACCTCAGAAGCGAACCCAAACAAACAATTCCTGCTCTGATTCACGATGGCATGCAGATCTATGACACTGAAGAAAAGCTGGAATTGTTCGCAAATCATTTCGAAGACACGTTCCAAGAAAATATAAGAAACCAACCTCAACCCCTACTCGACCGTGAGATATAAAACATTGACTTCATCATAGAAAACCTACCAGACGGAGACATCCCATATGTAACCACCAATGAAACCAAAAAGAAGATACTCCAAAATAAAAACAGGAAAGCGCCGGGAAAAGAAAATATCAACAATAGAGCCTTGAAAACCTACCAAGGAAACAACTTGCAGAATTAACAAACATCTTTAACGCCTGCCTAAGAACAGGACATTTCCCGAGCCAATGCAAAATTGCACAGATCATCCTGATTCATAAGAAAGGGAAGCCGAAAAATGAAACAAAGAACGACAGACCTATCAGCCTGATAAGCTCCCTAGGAAAAATATTTGAAAGAATAGTCCTGAACAGAATTCAAGATCTAGAACAAGTCGAAAATATACTACCACTGGAACAATTTGGATTTAGAGCCAACTTCAGCACTACACTGCAGACCACAAGACTAGTACAAGACATAACCGAAGCCTTCAACCAGAAAAATACATGCCCACGATCTTCTTAGACATCAAGAACGCCTTTGACCGGACCTTTGAACAAGACGAAAATACCTGTACGCCGACGACACTGCGTTAGCAGCAAATCACAAAAACATCAACACAGCAGTCAGCATCCTTCAAAATGACCTGGACGCAGTGGCGAGATGGGCGGACAAATGGAAGATAAAAATAAATGAAGACAATACCCAAGCAATGATCTTCGCAATGGGAAGAGACAACACCAATCTACGACTAAACTTGAACAACCAGGCAATTGAATGGAAACAAGAAGCAAAATATCTAGGACTACTGTTTGACAGAAAACTCCGCTGGAAGCAGCTGCACTCCGAACAACTGAAGAAGATAACCACTCTGAACTGTTCCCTCTTTCCGCTACTCATGAGGAGAATAACCTCAATACAGCCAACAAGGTGGCCTTATACAAGCAAATATACCTGCCAACAGTAATGTATGCTGCGCCAGCGTGGAGAAGCATGTCAACGACCAACAAGAAAGCCCTACAAGCCAAACTCAACCGAACAATGAGATGGATAGCCGAAGCGCCGAGATACATGAGAAACACAACAATACGAGAGAAGCTGAAAATTCCCACCATCGACGAATTACAGACACAGCAAATTCAACAAATCAAATAAATTATAACAAACAATCCAAATGAAGCAGTACGCGACTCATTCCAATACCCAGCCATCGGAAGAAGAATGTACAGCTATGTGATGGACGCCTAATACCGGACAGGCCGGACAACTGAACACACAAAACAGCCAAAAGGTGCAAATCCATATCCTGAACATAGAAGCAAGTTGCTAATCTCAACAAATGAGTAAGAGGCCACGCCTAACTCGATGAAGAAACAAACGGAATACTATGAGTCATGATAAGAGCGAGACCACAGCTTTGGTCCTGTTGGACTTCAGTAAGGCCTACGACACTCTTCACCATACCTTACTGGCGAAGCTTTTTCATTACGGGTTCCTACCAAAGGCTGTACGTTTTTGTAGTAATTATCTTACGAATAGATCACAGATAACAAGGGTGTATGACACGTTCTCTGAGCCAGCCGAATTAAACAGAGGTGTCCCCCAGGGATCCATTCTGGGCGCCTTGCTTTTTATAGTTTATATAAATGACCTAGGAAAAACTATCGTCTGGCTCAATATTGTGATGATACACAAATCTATGAACAGTTTACTGGGAACAATGTTAATATGGCCATTTAATCATTGGGCCAATGCTTAGATGCAATAGACCATTATTCCATAGTAAATGGTTTAAAATTAAACCCTAAAAAATTTGCTGTGATCTTCATTGGACCCTTGGCATCATGGTCATGAAAAGATTTTGAATGTAAAAGAACACAAAAACTTAGGCGTTGTTTTTGATACAAATTTAAGATTTAAGTCACAGGTATCTAAGGTAGTTAGATAGTAGTTAGTCACATGTCCCTGAGAAATTTGTATAGGAGGAAGGATCTGTTAAATATTACACTAAAAAAGCAACTTTGTAAAGCTCTTATCTTATCACAGTGTAATTACTCCAATTTTGTTTATAGTCCATGTCTTGATGCTTATTTATGGGTTAAAAAGGCAGGACCATGTAACTTGCAAGCTAAAAGATTTGAGGTGGTTCAATGTGCAAAATAGAGAAAAACTTAATTTTTGCTGTTTTCTTTTCAAACTCTTAAAAAAATAATTATCCCTCCCATTTATGTAATAAACCTAAACCGGATCCACTAGACATAATCGAACCACACGCACGTTTTCTTTTTGTGCTCCAAAGCTAATAAATACATATAATATTAGTCAGGGTATGCCTTGTCACTCCTTTAAAAAGAACCTAAAAATTTTTTTTATCGAAAGCCAACTATAAAGTAAGACACTAACCCAGTAAGGCGGTGTACAATTTTATTTCATCTGGTATATCGTTTTCAGATGGTCCTTGCTCTTGTATTTTAGTTATATTATAGGTATAGGCACTGTAGGTTGTTAAGTCGAATATACTATGTATTCATTAAACTGTAAAATTCGTATTTTTATTTGATCTGTTTCCATATTAATTTAGTGTGTTATTAATTTAGTGTGTAATTAATTATATGTTTAATTTTTTTAAATATTTTGTTACCAACTGCATATTATTTTTGTAGCTTTTAAGTACCTAATATTTATGCTTCATTTAAAATGATCAAATTATTGTAATTATTTCTTTGTACTCGGTTAAGTTAACAGCATTGCTGCTCTTCGCCGAGGACAAAATAAAGACCTTTTTAATTTTTAATTTAATCAGCACGCGTGTAATATTGATCCACTTGTAAGGATCTGAAGAGTGCTTTTTGCCATTTTCATAGATGCTAATACAAAATTAGTGTACATTCTAATTTTTTACAATACCGTAATTACATCACTTGAATATAATAACCACCGACATATGATCAAATTTTCACAAGTGTTCAGATGTTGTTTTTAAATAGACGCATGCCTTTCATATTTAATGGCAAATATTTTATTCGGCAATCATTTCTGGACACAAAATTAGGAACAACTACTATAATATTCAAGATTGCCCAGCTTTTCTGAAAAACCCTGCATACACCATCCAGTCATTGTTTATTTCGTAGTATGATCGTCAGTCATATTGGCAATCTTTCTTTTGGAGAAGATAAAATTGTAAGCGAAAGATTATTTAAATATTTAATATTAAATCCATCAAATTTAATAATTTGCAAATAAATTACTGCAACTTCTAAGTAATAGAACACGAATATAGTGCAAAAAACTAATATTTTTCCTGCATGCAACAAGGCTAGGTGGCAAAGAAATATTAATCTCGTGATAATACCGGTAAAACAATGTCGTTTTAACCCAGCACGTTTTGTCGCAAATAAAACTTATGGTCTGATATCAATTGAAGGAAATCGTATAAATTTAGTTATGTTATTACAGGTGTGCGTGTCTCGTGTTAGTTTTGGTTTTTCAGTCCTGTTTGCAACCAGCGTAATATACTAAGTAAGTAAGTAAGTAAAAGCTATATTACGTTCTGCAAGGAAATTAAATATGAAATATGTGAATTTCAAACCCGATTATTGAGCTTTTCATGAGAAAGCAGTGGCATAAAAACAGTTTTTACGCTACTTATATTCGAAAGTTGGAGACTTAAAAAAGAGCGTAAAGCTTTATTAGGGTTGTTACTGACACTATTTTAAAGTCTTCAATTACATCTTAATAATTTTGTTACGATAATTTTAATAGTATCGTAGCATGATTCTTGTTCCGGGTATACTTTCGTGTATTCCTCCTAGAATTAATAACTTTTGTCTTACATCAAGTCACTATTCAAATTGAATCGTTAACAACAGTATAGAATATTCAAGGTTAAAGAGGTATAGAGGAGGAAACTACAATAGCTCGACATAATTTTAGTATCTGCTGTACTATCGAATTTTGATTCTGCTGCTGTCTTTTCAACTTTGTACACAAGGAATGGATGTCAGTGCTCATCAGGCTCTATTGAAGTTAATTTTCCTTTTAAATATATCATTTGATAATTATTTAGTTATTTTAAAACTGATATCAATACCATGATTATTTTTATTCAAACACAGATGCAGAAAATTTGATTTTAATATTATGTAACTATGCTTTTAAGATTACGAAAGATTTTCTGGAGTGAGATAAAAAATAATTTTTTAGAGTAGTTATTAGAAGTTATATAAAAAAAATCAGGACTTTTATAATTATTTTAGGCCATACATACATCGCTAAAATTAAATTGATAAGGGACAAACGGAACTATGGAGAAACGATGCAGCATAATACATTTACGACATTACTGCAACTCTTAACAAAAAGGTGCCTCAGCAACCTAATTTAGTTGTTTTAATTATATGAAGATTGAAAACGTGGTTTCATGAATCAATGCGACTAATAATATTCGCATTTTGGCAAATTGCGCATATGCATCAGAGGCCAATAAAACACAAGCGAAATATTGCCGATTCGGGAATTTTTTAAATTAAAACCGGGAGGTATTAAATTCTTGTGCAACAACAAAACAAGGTAATTCAGGTCATAGATGTTACATACATTCTTGAATTGAAAATAATTAATGTTTTTATAAGGATAGTGGTCGGTATAAACAATTAATTTTATATCATTTATGACCACAAAGGAGATGGTGGTAATTAACTTTTTATTTGACCACTTTAGTTAGCGAACTGTTTTACCGTAGGCACCGTCTGAAGATATTAGAATATCTTTAGACGGTACCATAGGTTATTGAAATTGTATTCATAGGGTGTGAGTTGAAATATGACTTTTAGGTATTGGGCACTTTAATAATGCAAGATTTAATTTGCATTAAATAAGTATGATCAATATATAAAATGATTTCTAGCTACTCTCAAGCATTCATCCTCTTACACATAAAACAAATTAATTTACATCAGGTTAACTATTAGTTATGTTGGGGTTTGGAACCTTCGGCAACATGCACTAAAACGGAGTTTTATCCACAATACCGAAACAGAATTATTGCACTCGACGCGCGTTTCGCTAACCATGTTAGCTATTAGTGAATATCTAATATCTATCAAAACTTCTTGATTATTTGAATTTGAAATGAACTCCTTTCGTTATTGAATTTAATCAAACTTTCTGTATTTCAACTGACTGCTTTTCCGTTCACACTAAATACCTTGTTACTTTTCTTCTTCTGCAATTCTCTCAAATTAACTTCACCAGGGCTATAAGACTTCGAAACTTGACTCGAACATCGACTTGTCTAACTACAAATGTCCAACCGCCATTTTACCTTCTTCAATCTTCATCAACAGGAGACGCTACCATGTTTCTTTCTAGAGAAAAATGCGTAAAAGCGCCCAAAACAGTCCCTAAACACAAGTTTGGGAAAGGAGATCAGAGTACACGAGATATCTTCTAAATATCTGTACAACCAAATGAGAAAACGACTAAATATCTTGGCGTCAAAACAGGGCTACGACTTGCTAGATGCTCTTGACGCCAAAACTCAAGCAGGACAGCGACAAAGGCTGATGCTTCACGGGTGGGTGTTTGCAAGGCACTAAAATCAAATTTTTTCTACCGCCGGCGCGGGAGAATAAAGCGGGAATTGCGTGGAAGTGGCTGCATTTGAGAGGGTAGAATCATGTTCTTTCTTTATTTGATAGATTGTTGTTGACTCAGCATTGAGGGAGACAAAGATATATTAAATTCAAAACGATCTCAAACGTTTTCCTTGACGAATAGTGACAACTTGCTTTCCAGCGATTGCTTTATATACCCTTAAGGGTACTGTCATCTGCAAAACTTTAATCCGGAATATTCGTTTCGGTCAGCAGGTCATTAATATAGATGAGGAACAGAGTTGGTGAAAGTATTGCGCCTTGTGGCACGCCCGGGTTAATGGTGAATGTCTCTGAGATGTGTCCTTGTCACCCAATCTAGATCAGAAAAACCTTTACCAGCCACTGAGACTTATCACCGCAGACAGGAGCAGGTTACAGCAATTAATCAAGACCTGGAGAAAGTTCAAACTTGTGGCATCAGAAATTTGGTCCAGTTCAATGCAGCAAAGGCCCAAGCAGCCACGTTTGCCAAGAGGGTCAATACGGCGGGCCGACATCATTATGGCAGGATCGACCATTCCTTTATCCTCGTCAATCGGACTGCTAGGTGTCTCGGTCACCAGCAATATGTCCTGGTATGACCACGTTTCTAACATCTCAAAATTAGCCTGCCAGAAGCTTGTTGCGCTAGTTCGCAACAAAAAACTGTAGACACCGCAGCAGTTGCTCTTGCTCTACAAAGCACAAAAAAGCCTGTGCTTAGAGTGCACCCCAGATTTGCTCACAAATCTGGGGTGCCGCACCAAAGCACACCCTAAAGCTGCTGGATTCCATTCAGAAGATAGCAGTGCGTCTTGTCGGCGACCCGGAGTTGACCCGGAATCTGGTTAGTCTGGAACACCGCAGACATGTAGCCGAGATGTCCCTGTTTCACAGATACTTTCACGGCAGATATTCCCTGGATTTGGCGCGCCTAATCCCGCCCCTGGCAACGCCTGTCAGACAGTCACGATAGATGACAAGAGCGCACCAGTTCGTTGTACAACTGAAAACACCTAGAATATCGCTTCACAAGAACTCCTTTGTCTGGCGCACTGCATCACTGTGGAACTCACTCCCAGGACATCTGTTTTCCCCTAATTACAACCTACAACTATTCAAGAACTGTGTCAATCAAGATCTTCGCACACACACACCGCTCGTCGAGCGCCATAAGATCTCCCTTTAGTGTGTGTGCCACTACCATAAAAATATAGCCAGATTATATACAGAGAAAATAACGAGGGTACCAAAACGGCCAAGAAGGCTCTTTCTAAAAGAATTAGGAATGCAGTTGGTGGAAGAGCATCAAAGGCAAAGAATGACTAATACTAGACTTCCGCGAGAGCTGAGAGGAAATATTCGAATCTTTTTGGTGAAACGTCGCAGCCATTACCGAAAAAAGGGCGACCCAATCAACAAAAAGTGCGCAGAGTGTCTCCGTGCCAAAAACAGAAAGACCAAAAACGTATGTGAAGCCTGTGAGGTACTTTTATGTATTGAACGTGCACTAATATATTACAAATATTGTGCCCCATCGGACAAACAATAACTTTATACCATCGAAAAATGTACTATATTTTTTTTCAATTACTTTTTTAGGATATTTTGTAAGCTTGTTTGGATTAAAATATGTTTTTAAATATATTATTGGTTTAAAGAGATACAAGAGTTTGCTTATTTCTTGCAAAATAAAACTAAGGATTGAAGATTTATATGTTTTTTTTTCTTTTAAAAAATATTTGCTCTTACTGAACACTTTTGCACACTGAGTTGAATAGAGAGTAATAAAATAAAATACAGTCCCATATAATATGGACACATCTCAGACACATTCACTATAAATGCGGGAGTGCCTCAGGGCGCAATACTTTCATCAACTCTGTTTCTCATCTATATTAATGACCTGCTAACCGAAACCAATAATCCTGGCTAGAGTTTTGCAGATAACAGTACCATTGTCTTCCAATTTACCTTTATCAGCTACTGAGATTTATCGCTGCAGACAGGAACAGATTAGAACAATTAATCAAGATCTGGAGAAAGTTCGAACTTGGGGAGAAGACAGGAATTTAGTCCAATTTAATGCTGCAAAATCCAAGCAGCCACGTTTATCAAGATAGCCGTGCCCTGACATCATTATGTCAGGATCGACCATTCCTTCATCTTCGTCAATTGGACTACTGGGTGTCTCGGTCAGCAGCAATATGTCCTGGCATGACCACGTTGCTAACATCGCAAAATCAGCCTCGCAGAAGCTTGGTGTGCTATTTCGCAACAGGAAGCTATATACACCGCAGTAGCTAGTCTTGCTCTACAAAGTTGAAATAAAACCGTGTTTAGAGTATGGCTCACACATCTGGAGTGCCGCACCTAAGCACATCCGGGATCTGGATAGTCTGGAACACCGCAGACATGTGGCCGAGATTTCCCTATTTTATAGATATTTTCACGGCAGATGTTTTCAGGATTTGGCTCGCGTCATCCCGTCTCTAGCAGGGCCTGTCAGACAGTCACGACAGACGGATAGAGTGCGCCCGTTCATCGTACAACTGGAAACACCTAGAACGTCGCTTTAGAAGGACTCCTTTGTCTGGCGCACTGCTTCACTGTGGAACTCACTCCTAGGACATCCGTGTCCCCCTAATTACATCCTACAACTATTTAAGAACCGTGTCAGTCAATATCTTCACACACACCGCTCGTCGAGTGCCGTAGGACCACCCTTTAGTGGCAAAGGCTAAAATAAACATTTGAGAGTATGGGATTTTTCACACCCCACGTATCCGACAACGTGAGAAAATTTCACGTGTGGGATCCCGAGTTAAGACCCTCATATTCGTTAGGACACTCGCCTCCAGCTCGTATCGTAACTCTCATTTTCGTTTCTTAATAGCCATCATTAAATGCTCATTGCACAATATATTATTCTTGAATTCTAAAAAAAAAATATTTTTGAACAGCAGTGCAAATATTGCAAATATAAGAGTTTTGGGATGCTCCGCCCATTCCAATATCTCAATAGATCTAGCAAACGAATTGCTTTGCTACGAGATTTAATTAATGTCAAATTACAGACATGTATTTTAACGTTAAAAATCGTCCTCCAGCGATTTTTCTTGACAGGACCTATTTGACAATTTTTTCGTGAAAACTATCTGATAAGCCTTATAAGAAAATGAGTTTATTCAGTTATCCATATATATTTTGCCAAAAATTAACATTGACTTTTTACTCAGGAAATAATTTCGCTTAACAAAAGCATTCATTTAACGTAGCCAGTGCTCATGTTACTTGTTAAATGAAATACTTATGAAATTATCTTCCCAAATTTTCCCAGAAAAATTTTAAGCACGTATGATATTACCCCCGATTTTTCTCTGAATAAAAAAGCAACATAAATTTTTCGCAAAATATGTATAGATAGCTGGATAGTCATATCTTTTTGACAAAACTTCTCAGAAAATTTTCCACACAGGCTCTGTCAAAAAAGGATTCAAGCAAAACGATTTTTTAAATTGAAATACCTGACTGAGATTGGTCATAATTGGTACGATGGAAATAATCACTAAAGTAACCTTCTCGAGTAGGTTTAGAGTTCACAAATTAGCATTGGCACTTTAAAGGTATAGGAATATATAATTTCACCTAAATTAAATTTCAATCGACATTGCCACACGCACCGCGCAGCGCCGAGGCCTGTGCAAGTAGTGCATGTTCCAAATCTATCTCATAAATCTAAAATTTGGCCGTTTGCATAATATAACCTGTTTTCGATAGTATATGGGTGTTTTAGCAAGCATAAGTTTGGTATTACTGTTGCAGCAATGTCTTGTAATAAGACGACTAAGCTGATTACAATAATGCAAAGAATTATAGGGGCAATTGACACAACACAAAAAGGATGAAATCTGTTTTTTAAAAATATGGAGGAATGTTTATAAGAATGAAATAAACATTGAAACAATTCCTGTAAAAAATAAAATCGAACTTAAGTTCTATCACTATACAATGAGCAGAAATCAAGAAGGCAAAATAAAATATTATTATTGCTATTAGGCTCGCACTACACGAGACTCTTGATATATAGGGTTTAGTAAGTTCCAGTTTACAATTTCAGTAGTGTTTGCAGTTTTAATTCTGGTTTTTTGTTGTTAAATCTGAATTATAAAACTATTCACCTTATCACTGCGCACGGTAGTCTCAAGTCCCTTACTGATTATATTTTAAAGGGACTTATGTTGGGTACGACAACAGATACTAAATAATTAGTTATTTTTGTAGCAAGGCCGTAAAATGCTACTTTGCGCCCGTTGCTGAAAGTTGTTGCATGAGCTCTGCGAGGGCAAAAATCAGCTAAGGGCGTAAAAGCAATTTTCGTCAGAGGCGCAAACAATAATTTATGTAAGCCCGTAATGATTAAACCGTCATGAAATTTAACATTTTGTAAGTATTTGTCCCAAATTTTAAATATTTTTTTGTTGACTCGCTGTATCGAGTCAAAATCATTGAACAAACCGAATAGTTGCCAAACATATTTCACGTTGCATGTGGTATTAATAAAGTTGTCAAAAAAGTGACGTGGGTCAGGTTTTTAGAGCAAATGAATGCAAATCCTATCGAAATAGTAGAAACAGCTAGTGAAATATGCCATCAGTTAGTACAAGAAAAATCTCGGAAATTATATGAAAAGACATACGAAGACAGGTGAATTGCGTACGTGAAAGTGCCTTGCTGGTTTACTTCCATGACAAGAAAAATCAAAATATGAAGCCATCACCGCTGTGGTCAATTTACTCCATGTTACAGTCAAGAATAATTGTGCAGAAAAGCATGGACATAAACAAGTTCCCGAAAATTATTGCACGGAAACTATCTTCAGAACGGAATTTTCTTAAGAATTTTCCTCAGAAGTCTAGTGTCTTTACGAGGGAGGATATTCAGAAATTTTAGCAACTGCTCCAGATGAAACTTATTTATAGCATAAAGTTGTCCTAAGGTTTGGAATTGCAGGGACTTGCAGGGAGGAGGAACTGACCAACTTATTTTGGTAAAATTGCCCCACGCAAAGACGAAGATTCCAAGAACGGTTTCTATGGTAGACGATGACCAATATTTCACTTGCTTGACATACAAAAATATATATGGCTTTGTGACCAATGGCTACAAAATCTTTACGCTTTTTCTTGTCATACAAGAAAGGTGAATCATAAATGTTCAATTTAACCTGTTGGAAAACCACTATTGGGATACTACCTAGCATAGTAGCAAAGTACCTAAACGCTGAAGAGGACTTTTTATCTGTAAAGCGCAGTGATGTGAACTGGTAAATTACCGATAAATTACCGTGGTAATTTACTGTAATTTACCGTAAATTACCAAAAATGTATTACCGTAATTTACTGATAAGTTATATAGAAAATTACTGGTTCTCGTGCTAAATAATTAACGTTATTTACCGTAATTTAACGTTATTTTTTGTTGTAATGTACAGGGTGATCCTCTATAATGTCGCCCCTCTTTATCTTTTTTATTTTAAGTGTCCCGAAAAAATTAAAAGTATAGTTATGTAGGTACTGAAAAATACTTTTTTTTTTCTTCAAACGTCAGTAAATCCGTCATTACTCGACTGTGTAGGCGGCCGTGAAGTTTCATTTTTCCTCCGCCGGAGCTTTACTTTTTACTTTTCCGCCGGCGGAGGTAAAAGTGTTGTCAGAGTAACATAGATACAAGCACACAGCAAAACAAGCGTCAACAACTCAAGATTTATTAAACTAAAATTTGTATTTATCACTCGATTTGTGCACTGCATTTCTAAAAATCACTAATTTAGGAACAAATTGGTTATTATTTAATCGAACTTACTCAATAACTGCTTATCAATATGGAATTAAAACGCAATCGGAGATGCAATTTTAAAAAAATAATTATTGTTGACAGTGTCCACTGACAGCTTTATGTTACATTACTATAGCAACAACCTGTGCCTATTCACCGACTCCACCGGTCTAAGCCGCCTTGCGAGCCCACTTATCTTTAATAATAATTATTATTATTACTATTAAAAAGAGATGTTTTTGCATTAATTTGTCAACATTTGAAGAAAAAACAGCATATTTTATTTGGAGGAAAAGTTACTTTTCATGGCTTGCTCTCTATTACCAGCCTCACTCCGTTCGGCTGTTAAACACGAGCGCGCCATGAAAAGTATCACTTTTCCTCCATATAAAATAATATACTATTTTATAATAGTGGCCGCAAAGAAGTTACTTTGCGCAGATAAGCTTTAAGTGGGGGTAAACTGCGTACGTGTTAGGAACAATGTTTTTTTACGAGTGAAATAACTAAACATTTTTTTCTTAATTTTTATTGGCATCAAAAACATCAACTTATAACTACCTATTTATTATTATTAACAACATTAATATTATAACTGCTTTCGCGTGCGGGAAAACATAACTTTGCGCACTGATTAGGAAAACTACTATTTTTCTGTGTGTAAAAAATATTGGAAACATGATCAGTATACAGGGAAAAACAAAAAGTAATTTTTTTTCATTGGATCATCCTATATATGAATTTAATTTTCGATTCCTCGTAAAATTCTAAGCATATTTTATGTATGATGTTATACCTCTAAAGTTAGTAGTTTCACAGCTATAAACAGTTAAAAATCGGTACTTTGGCTAATTTTCACGTTGGTAGCAAGAAGATCATTAGAGATGGAGTAAAATGAATTTCACATTCCTATATTCCTTTTCAGGAACTGAAAGGAACTGGCAGGCAGTACCATGGGTACCAAATCTGGTACCTATGTAGGTACCATTAATTAGCACTATCAGATAGCTCTGGGAAAGTTAAGATAGAAATGTGAAATTCATTTTACTCCATTTGTAATTGCCTTCTTGCTACCAAGGTGAAAAGTAGCCAAAGTATCGATTTTCAACCGTTTATAGCTGTGAAACTATTGATTCTAGAGGTATAACTTCATACATAAATTATGCTTAGAATTTTACGAGGAATCGAAAAATAAATTCATATATAGGGTGATCCATTGAAAAAATTTACTTTTTGTTTTCCCTGTATACTGATCATTTTTCCAATATTTTTTATATGCAGAAAAAAAGTATTTTTTAATACCTACATAAACATACTTTTAATTTTTTTGAGACACTAAAAATAAAAAAGTTGAAAGGGGGCGACATTATAGGGGTTCACCCTGTACCATGTTTGTCAGCAATATGAACAGTATGCGTTCGGGGATTTACTGCCGGGTGCCGGTTATTAGCCGAACCGGGGATTTACTGTCGGCTGTCGTTCATTGCCATTCATTTTTGTTCTGTGTTGCTTTCGTTTTAAAATTAAATAATATTTAAGGAAAAAACAATGTTTTATTCACAAACAAATGAAACAATTCTTTGTCCAGCACCGATACTTACACACACCGTAATTTCATTCCCAAGTGGTAATTACAAGATTATGACAAAATATTTTTTTATACATGTAGGTACATGCTTCTTTGGAATAGCAATTTTTATTTGTAAACTAGTTGGAGGTTTCCAAAAGACAGTAATATACACAATTTACATTAATTTACGAATGGAAATCGCTATTAGTTTACTTGCAGTTTACGGTAAGTTACGGTAATTTATTGTTATTTACCAAAAATATATTACGGTTATTTACGACAGTAATTTACGACACAAATTTATTCCCACGGTAATTAATTTTGGTAATTAACACTCGTAAATTACCAGCGTAAATAACCAAAAATATAAATTACGGTAATTTTGCATCACTGGAAAGCTCCATGGAGGTGGCGCTCGTCATCTGTAGCTGGAGGTGACATTGAGAATTCGATTTAAAATAAAATTTATTCAGATGGCTAGAAAAACTGTAAATTCCAGCACCACAGTGATGGTTGTGGTAAATCAAATGTTACTACCACCAATTACATTGATGTCATTTGTTAGAGCGAAATTTGCCTATTATAAATGTTTCCAATTGTAACCATTGTAATTTCAGCACAACGATCCATAGTTAGATTTGTCTTATAAGATATTATTGTCACGGCTAGCAACCATCCGAATGTTTTTGTGCTACCCTATAGAACTAGCCTTGTCGCGTCTACGTATGAGTCATCGCCGGCCGCGAAGATTTGTGGAATTATCTCGATGCCTGGTCGAGAATAATATAGAGAAGCCTCGCTTCGATAAGTGAAGAGGGTACACGTACATCAACGAGGCCGTTTTGACTGGTGGATTCTGATAACATTTTATAACATTCTATGGTCAATACAAGGGAACAAACGGCAGAAATAGAGCAAATGATAAAATGTTGGCCGATTTCATGGAAAATCTAAATGCTGAGAAACAAACAGAACAGGACCGGCTTCAGAAAATTTTTCAAGATCAAGAAGATAAAAAGCAAGCGGATCGGGAAGAAGACAGGCTTCAGAAAATTTTGCAATACTAAGAAGATAAAAGGCAAGACCAACAAGATAAAAGGCAAATAGAACAGGACCGGCTTCAGAAAAATTTCCAAGAACAAGATGATAAAAGGCAAGCAGAACAGGACCAGCTTTAGAAATGAATGCTGGATGTAATTGTAGGCGGGCAAGGAAAATTACACAGAAAATATTGGACGGGCAAAATGAGAAATTTTAAAAAGAAGTAAACAATATACAAAAAGAAGTCGGAACAGTACAAAAAGAAGATGGAAATATACAAAAAGGAGTTGGAAATGTACAATGTGGCAGGACAGGGCATTTCAAGAGAGACTGTCGAATGTCACGTAACCAAAATATTTCAAATCAGTGCTATATAATATGTGGCAGGACTGGGCATTTCAAGAGAGACTGTCGAGTACAACTACGGTCAACGTCTCCATCCAGAGACGCTAGCAGTTCAAAGCCAAGTCAGGTAAAGTTAAAATAATATAACTTTAAGGCTAAGCACAGGGAAGGAAGATGGCATAATAATACAGATGCTCTATCCAGAAGGTCATGCGAGGATAATTATAACCATTGCCAAATAATAGACCAACGACAAACAATCACTCCTATTAGGCAAATCAAGTTTAAGTTCATCAGCAGTGGACCACAGAGTAACTCAAAAAAGATCAGCTTGAGTATAGTGAAATAGCAATACTGCTAAAAGCTAAAGAAGAACGTCAACCAAGACCAAGCTGGAGAGATACTACAGCTAAGGGATTTACTTTAAAATCTCTGTGGGCTCAGTGGGACTCCCCGGTAGTTAAAATGGACTCCTTAAACGAGCCTGGGAAAGCGCCGATGGAAAAGTAATGACGACGCAGTTAGTGGTACCATCGACCAAAATTGGTCGATGGTGGTACCAAGGTAGAGAGTATCGTAAGTCCTGGAAAAAGTACCTAATGGAAACTTTGGTGCTCATCTCGCAGTTAACAGAACGATTGACAAGATCCGCGACAGATTTTACTGGGTCAACTACTACCATGATGTGAAATCATGGTGTCGGCAGTGTTCAATATGTGCCTTAAGTCAAGGACCCCAGACAAGATCTAGTGGGAAGATGAAACAGAATGAAGTGGGACTACCGTTTGAACGTTTCGCCAGTGACCGATTAAAGGCTCGATATCATCTCCAAGCTAACTCTATGGGATTACAGATGAATGATAAGGTCGGATTATATAATCCGCAACCGGAGAAAGGAAGATCTCCCAAGCTAACGCCAGTATGAGAAGGGCCCTATACAGTCATTAAAAGAATTAATGATGTAGTGTATAGAATTCAACGTAGCCCCAGAAGCAAATTGAAAGTTGTCTACCTCGACAGGCCCAACGCATATGTGGGACATGAAGGAGCTGATCGGGACGATCAGGTTTAAGAGAGAGGCAATGCCACGGCTAACAACCATTCGAATGTTTGTGTGCTACCTTATTGAACTAGCCTTGTCGCTTCTACGTATCAGTCATCGCCGGCCGCGAACATTCAGGAACTGTGGAATTCTCTCGATGCCTTATCGAGAATAATATGGAGATGCGTCGCTCCGTCTGAAGTAATGGCGATATATTTTAAAAACGTAACATTAATTTCAATAATTGTAACGTTGATTTGAATAGAAGTAAATTGGATTCGAATAAGAATAAATTATCGTTTTATTAGGAGCTAATGTGTTTCTTTCTTTGACTAATCTGTATGTATAGTGTAAAAGTTTTTCAAGTTTTTTGTTAGACCGGCTTTTGATTTATCATTACGCTATTAGGCGTAAAAGGGCCAGTTGCCATTTTACGCAGGCAAAATTGTATTTGGGGTCTGGCCGTACAAAAGGGATGTTTAATATCCATACTAAATAAATGCTTGAACTGAAATAATTAGTAAATGCTATTATAAAAGCACTTGAATATCAGAAGAAAACAACATACTTATATAATTAAAACATATAGCACCAAAGGAGTAATACACATATTAAATGAGATTTTTCCAAAATAATGGAAAAGTATTGTTTCTATTAATATATATGGATGGACCGATAAAGTTGGCTCCATGGAAAATATTCTTTCAAAATTGAAACCCGTAAATTAGTCATGTTGCAGGTATAGGAGATGGCTAAATCTCGCAGTCACTTCAGCAGTGCTATAAGATAGAAAAGGTAAATTATACGCGAAACAGTAAAAGTTTCCAGTTGGCAGAAATTTGGGCGATAATGGGATGAATGAAAAATGCGGGACTCTATCGAAGGTGCATGAATTTCAGGAAATTCAGAAAATATACGTAAGCTGTTTATTGATTGCATGCCGGTAATCTAAACTATTGGATTATTGCTAGGTTAGTTTTAGGCTAAATGGTTACAGGTGGATAAAATCTTTTTGTCCACCTTGAGATTGAGATTTGAGATATAGGGTATTAGATTTTGTTTAGTTTTTATTTTCTAATTATGTCTATCATCCGCTTAAAGATAATTGACTCAAATTCGAAACACGTAAGGCTCTCTACAATGTTTACAAGTTTATTTGATGTCGACTTAAAACCTCCTATAGAGTGATGTTATTTTCTGGACTCGGTTCTCTTCGGAGATACCTAACCCGATTAGGATAAGTGCTGATCCCGACATAGTTTATAGGTTGGATCCAATAGCATTTATTTAATATGTTATATTTTCAAATTCATCTCTTTTTATTAGGAAGTGCTATTAATTATTTATTAATGTTTAAAAATTGTTCTTAGTTTTATTTACCTCAAAGTAATAGGTAAAATGCCTTGGAAGAAAGTAGCGCGTAAGATTGTTGCTGTTTGAATTAAAAAAAAACCTAGAAGCCAATACATTGAGCCTTAAATTTAGATTGTGTTTTCTTATTTGATAAGCGTGCCTAACAACCCCCTACAACACCAGCGGAACTTTTCCAGTTTAGCTGGTATAGAACTCGTGGCGCTCATGAACTCCACTCCTGGAGCCGGATATTGCAAACACGACTCCCCGGTGTTAGGTTTGTTTTAATTAAAATCTTTACATGCTTACCTTTTAAATTTAATAATAAATCGTGTTGCAATTTATAAAATTTACTTCTCGGTAGTTTCCTAGGAATTGTTATACTTCTCTTGTATATTTGTTGTTGAATCTTTAATTCATTCGTCTCAAAGTGTATTCCTTAATTCATCCCCGAATAGCTCTTCTTCTCTGAAAAAGTGTGAATTATAGAAACTTGAACTATTAATTTTGTAGTTGCTTTTAATTGCCATTAAAAGTAAGCACGAATTCTTCGAAGAATGATCCACCATAGCTTGATGAACTAATTTTCCTAAATTAGTTTATACTCTTATGAACTTCAACAATAATTAATAATAAACCTGATTACAGGACAAATAAAAGTTTCCAGAAAAGAACAAGCCCACAATTAAAATAATGAACTCTATCTCGACTTGTTGACGAAACAAATTGGATAACTTTGCTACAAAGCGCAAACAAGAGAATTTAAAATATAGTAGAATTTTCGCGCATAGCCTTTATTTGAACTATATCGTAAAGCCAGTTATTGTTAGAAGCATATTGGTATGTAATCCAACTATCACCATTGAAATCCATTCATTGGTTTGCAATGTACTAGAAGTGTATATTAAAAAATAGCTTTAAAGCAAAATACATACACCGCAATGGTCTAGGGATATTTTTATTAAATTTTTATTAAATGAAATGATTTAGACAAAGGTTAGGATAAGGTTCTTAACATATATGACACTATACATCAGTCCCTTAGTATCCATACCAATAATTTGAAATTTAACGATATACAGTGATACCATTTTTTTTAACATATTGAAAAATGGGAAACAACAAAAAAAAAGTATTATTCTTCATCTTACTTATAGCAATCGGGCGATTTTTTTTAATACCGTGTGTGGCCCCCTCTTGCATTTCGCACTGCACGACACCTCCTACCCATACTTAAAATCAAATTGTCTAATTCATTTTGAGGTAGTGCATCCCAAGCATCACTTAAGGCTGTAAAGAGCTGTGCTCGGTTTTCAAAGTTCTGATGCACACGCAAAACTCTTCTTTGGAGCATATCCCATGCATGTACAATGGGATTTAGATCCGGCGATTGAGAAGGCCATGGCAAACAGTGATTTCTTGTTCTTGTAAAAATTATATTACTATCCTGGCGACATGCGGACGTGCATTATCATGCTTAAAATGAATCTGGGTCCAACAACTGTTGCTTACGGTAGCACTACTGGCTGTAGAATTTCCTCCATATACCGTTGAGCTGTTAAAAAATTTTCCAATAAAATGAGATGATTCTTCCGCCAAGCCTTATCCCAGTCCAAACCATTACAGTACCGCCCCTGTAGCTGTGTACTTCCTGTACGTTTTCAAGGATAGCTTGTAACCCAGTTTCTCTCAACACTCTGACCCTACGTGAATCTGGATACAAGCCAAATCGAGATTCGTCTGTGAACAAAACTGGAGCCCATTGATTTTCAGTCCAATTTTCATGTTCGGTAACGAGCAGCGCGATTCCCTCTCGATAAAGGCTGACATCTCAGCGGGCGTCTACTTCTTAAACCACTCTCGTGCAGTCTATTTCTGATGGTACTTTCTGATATTTGAATATTATGAGTTTCTCGGAAGCGACTCCTTATCTCATGAGCCGTTATTCGAGGGTTACGCCGGGCCATTTGTGAAACAAAACGGTCTTGAGCCGGAGTTGTGATCCTTGACGGACATGGGGGCCTTTCGAAAATATCACCGTGCTCACCATAACGGGCCCACAAACGCGAGATAACGCTCTGCGTTGTTTAGAAGGCTTCAGCAAAATCAAACTGACGAGCTCCATTTTTTAGCATTCCTACAGCACGTACCATTTGATCGCGGGTAAGATGATTTCGGTTTATGATAGAAAACAGTGTACACACTGTACACTTTGCTGTATGACACCAACTGCCAAAAACCTTTCATTACTTAAAGAAAATAAAATCTTATTTTCTCTTCCTTAAAATAGATTTTGCATATTATCGTGTTTTTATTGGCAAAATAAGGTCTTTTTTAGCATAGAAAAACAAATTACTCCGACAAGGCAGTTCTTATCATTGAAAATACCTATTATAAATAATAAAACATTTCGTGAATATTTAAGTGATTTTAAAATGTATTTAGGAAATATCCTTAGACCATTCCGGTGTGTGTATCATGAATTAATGAATACTACGAAAATTACCGAATATTTGTTTCATCTATTTGTTCAAGCATTATTAGTTCATTGTTGCAATTCTTTAAAAATAGCACACTCTCTGGGGAACCTTGCTGCTTATTTATAACAGTGCTGAATTCGGATTAAAAAATTTCAATTTGCATTCATTCAAAATCGAACAAGATAATTTAAAGATTGCGAATTTATAAGATTATATTAATAAAATTAGAAGAATATATGAATTAGTTGCTTTGATAATCAATTTATATTAATTTTATTGATAATAATAAGTATGTATTTTGCGTTGCAAGATAAATGCGAAAGCGTTAGATGAAATAATTACGATTTAATCGCAGAGGAGTCTACCTACGACTTGTGTTGTGTCACTTAATCCTTATAACATTTTGTGCCTTAGTGTATCTTTTTTTTTAATGAAAATGTCACTATTTTCATTAAAAATAAAGATGCATAATGGCACAAAATGTTATGAGGTTTTAGTGACACAAGACGTGTCGTAGGTAGCCTCCCCTGCATGTGACAGCAAAACCCTCGAACGACAAAATTTGCTGATATGATTAAAGCTCATAATAAAATAATCAAAAAGAAATTTGAGCAATATTGAAATTTTTCACACTCTGTGTTTTTATCTTTCTGATTGCGACTGTGATTAAATCATAATATTTTAAGACAAGGGATCTGTTCTACTTCTTGGCCCCTTATTTACGGACATCTTTTGTATTTTGACTATATAGAAAATAGAACTAAAAGTTAGCAAAAGATTCTTAAATTGATTTTTTTCGATATTTTATTTTATTCATGCTTCGTTTTTGTGTGCAGACATCAACTTTCATAACTCATATCGGATGTTTTGATACGAGTAGAGTTTAACAATATAATACAATTCTATGGATCAGCGGTGGAACGATTCGGATTTGTTGGCATTTGGATCCCGAATGACTTTACGAACAGTGGATTTTTATGATTATTTTTTTATTAGAAGAACCACATTTGAAATAGTATATTAAAAAAAAATTCGGAAAATTCATTATTTAAGCAAGAAAAAATTAACTCACATGTAGCAACTCTAAACATCGAAACTCGATAGTTTCTGTCAGATTTAAGAAATATTAATTGAAGGTTGCCGGATTATGTATAATAAATAACATTTTATGAAAATGGCTTTTTAACTTCGCGTTAGTTTAGATGGCTAGACATTACATCTGCAATGCCCTTGGCCCGCATCGCTCGCTGCAGAAAGAAAACCAACAAAACACAAACCCAAACTTAAGAGATTTTTAAAAAATTCCTTTGATACACGAACATTTTAAACAATTTAAAGAAATTTCTTTACGGTCATTCGAATGCTATCCAAATTGGCAATACATGAAAAATGGCCAGTAATTTTCTGCCATTATATATTTTTGAAAAAGGGATCAATTTAATTTTAAGGTAAAAATGGTTAAAACCACACGACAGAAGTGAAAGCTTCAAACGGCGCTATATGAAATAACATTTACCTATCAAATCAAATTGTGCAGAATACAAGAAAAGAGAGAAATAATACGAATAATTGCAATATAAACAGTTATTTTGAACGTACTTGCCACAAAATGTTATAGATTTCGATGTTTAAAGTAAAATTTTATCAAAAAATGACCAAATTCTTCGATTTTGGGCCAATCATTATAAATCTGATTTCAGGCACATAAATCTACTTACTTACACAAAAACTGTATGCATCGATATACTGAAAGTGAAATTTTAGCTCGAAATCTGCTATAAAATCGTCAGAAACTGCGCTTAATCACCAAAAAATTTCGATATTTTCGGGTACTAACCCATTTTTCAACTTCAAAAATAAATGTACATATTTAAACCTAAACAATATGTGGAAGTAGTGGAAGACATATTCCTTAAAATTTCCGTAATGCATCAGAGCTATCTATTCAAACTCGTCAATATGCCGAAGTATAGAAAACTAGAAAACATTTTACAATTTTCGGCATGTCTCCCTATACCATCGACTTTCAGAATTTTTTTGATTTAGTACGGATCGAAGTTTACCAACCAGGGGTTGCCTTTTTGAAAATAGGTCTGCATTGACTGACAGATACGATTAAATTAGATTTTCTACACTAAAAATAAAACAAAAATCACGAATTCGGTATTTTTATCGCATCGATGAGATTTCTTGGTATATTGTACTCGTAACCCTCCTTTTTAATGTCCGGTAGTTTGGTAGCTTCAAATTATTTGAGCTTTCAGTAATACAATCCTATGTGGTGACGTGTAGTGTCAAAATTTGAAATGGCAACAAATTTAATTTTGACTAGCTCACCCTGTATAAAAAGCATCATCATTTCTCAGGTGACTCCTTGTCAGATTTCTCTATAAAAAAAATATTTTTTGGAAATAAAAACCTTTATTTTTTGACCTACATCGATGTTTTTACATTTTCCATCAAAAGTCAATTTCCCCGACTTATTCTAAAAAAAAAAAGTTTTTCAATTAGAAACTCTCTATCGAACTGTCTCTCGATGTTTCGATTCACGCAACTGTTTCAATATTAGAAGAAACCAAAATAGATCCTTATTCAAGAATATACATAGTTCAAAAAAATACTCGCCATTTTCCGATTCACGCCAATTTCAATAGGTCTCTGAAGATCGCTAAAAAGAATGTGCCCAGAAAATTTCATTAAGCTCAATTAATTTTTTCAATAGTTATCGTGAATCAAAGCAAAATTTTGAAAATTCGTACATTTGACGTAATAACTCGGACACGAAAATCGGTTCGCCAAAAACAATTATTCGTTGTCGTCGGCTGCCCCAAAGCGTTGCCTTAAAACGTGCCAAATTTGAAAATTTTACTGACAGCCGTTTTCGAGAAATATACTAAATGTTTTAAAAAACTCCGTCAATCGCGTTCCATATTTTCTTGGACTGGCGCATTGGTTATTCCTATCTCGCTCTGCTGACATCGCATGGCTGCTGGAGTTGACTTTACTCGAATGAGCGTTATATAGCAATGCCTGATGACTGATGTCTGACGGCTCAGTCTCGTTCACTACCTAGGATCTTTGTTTTACTCAAGAGAAACTTTCACTCAAAAAATTAAGGTTTTTACTTTTTATAAAAGCCGGTTACTTCACAAGGATTTACATCAAAAACTGCATTACAAGACGCTTTGGAATAACTTGAAACAACCAAACTTTCGTAGATTAAAGAGTAGCATACGAGCAGAGTATACCAAAAAATCGCATCGATTCGATTAAAAATATCCAATTAGTGATTTTTTGATTTTCAGTTTGGAAATATTGCTTTAAGCATACGTGCAAGCTAACGCATATCTATTTTCAAGGAATCAATATCAGATTCGTAAACCTCGTGACCTCTCTATAAATAGCTTCTAACAATTATTGCCCGTTCGAGATCGGAAAATACTAGAAATTCGAAGTTAAATTGAAACATGCAGAAATCACAAAAAATTTCAACATTTTCAATATTTCGGCAGTTTTACGAGTCTGAATAGATAACTTTGTTTTTGATGCATTATTGGAAATTTGACGGAATACGTATTTCAAAATTTTGACATGGCGTTTAGGTTAAAATATGTAGATATAGGGTCACTATTTTGAGCTTTGTTTAGACACTTTAAGACTCGTTACATTAATTAATGTTTTGAATGTGCCAATGCCAGTATGACATTACAAGACGTATGATATTCAAGACACTGATCAATTAAGCAGTGACTAATCGGGGTTCAAAGAAATGGCCCTTATTCAATTAATTGCCTGAAATCTGATTAAAAACGGTTTGAAGCTGAAAAAATCGGTGAGGATCGTAGAATGTGGGTATTTTCTTATATCAGTTAAGAAAAGTGATTAATATAAAAGAAATATGTAAATAAATCCACAACTCCGCTTTGAAGGTACTATTTAAATCCGAGCATCAACATATGGGTATCCCATTTAAATTAAGGAAGTCGATGTCTGTCCCGAGGTCTGTCCGCAAAAAATTAAGCACCTTGTATATATTAGAATGAAGTATTGAACACATGGAGATATCAAATTTCCTTTGAAGATATTTCTAAATAAAAAAAGTCATATCTCATTTTTAAAGCATTGTTAAGTTTTCAAAATTAGACAAACATTTGTACAAAACACATTTCCTGTAACTCATGTTCTTTTAAAGGATCTTGCAACGCTCGTCCCGCATAACTCCACTCGTTACACAAATACGGTGTCTCGTAACTGGTTATACACATAGCTGTTTTCCACTACTAGCTTTAATATCAACCTTTATTAACCGATTTATTACCTGAGAAGTTGTTTTGGTTTAGGTTGTCTTTAATTGAATTATAGAATCCTAAACTGATTGTGTCAAAAAATATTTATTATCTTGTCTATTTAGCAGTTAACATATAACCAAACACGCGTCATAAAACACAAGGTTATGAAAATGTGTCTCTTATTGCCTAATAATATATTATTAACTAAGGTTTAGGGCGATATGAG
>JAEQML010062289.1:0-24573 GCA_016904865.1 Pissodes strobi | reverse complement strand
ATTCAAGATCATTAACATACCTTATAAAACAAAATCTGAAGATTTACCAACACAACAAGTGAAAACAAACATTGTAAAAAATCAGGGGTCTGATTAATTCTTAAAACAAAAGTCCAATTGGGGTGTGGTTCCCTATAATTTATGATGTAGTATAATTTGCTAAGTTGTTTTGTGACAGTTTTGAACATAACGGCTTTTTTATTATTTTGAATTTCGATCATTTCGTGTAATTTCCGTCCCTTCGTATAGTTTCCTAATTTTAATAGTTTTACATTTTCGAAATCAAAACTATGGTGTTTTTTAATGATATTTGTTGATAAACCAGTTTTGTGTTTGTCAAAACGCAGTTTTTACCGAATATTTCATATACCACATGAGTTTTTGTAATTTTTGATTTTGATGTGCTAAAATTAGATTTAAAAAGATTGTATCCCTTCTGTCTGATAATAAACTATTTTTTAAATACATTTTGGTATATATGGCATAGAGAGGTAATTGCTGGTCTTATTGTCTTCTGTTTTTGATTATCGTTGTAGAATATTTATTTAAAAATATCATTTATGATTTTTGTGGGATAATTATTTTAAATTTAGGATTCGACAAAATCAAGATATCTAGACGACCAAGTTTCCTTAGTATACCATTTTGTTTTTGTTTTTTTGCTGGTGTAATGGAGAGTAAAATATAAAAAATTATAAGGACATTCTTGTTTTTTTTCCGATTGTAAATTGATTTTTTTGGTGGTGGCTATTGAATTGGCTTAGGGTACATTCACATTTATTTTTAAGAGTTGTCAAAATGCATTCGGCATATCTGAAAAATAATGATATGTTGAATTAAAAATTTTTCATTGTATATTGCGTCAATATCTTCTGAGACTAATTGATCTATAACACCGGATAATGCAGATCCCATAGCACAACCTTCTATCTATTTATAGAAAGTTTCATTGTACGAAAAGTAGGAAGACTGTAATATAAGTTTGACCTGCGCCTGTGTTTAGAATTCCATTCAGTGGTATATTTGTGTATGATTTTAAAAGGTCCCTTTTTTATTATTGTTAAAATCAAATGAAGCCTTTTTAAATCGTTTTTTGGAGAGGTTTTCGAAATGTGTTTTAATGCATGAAACAATAGGCCATAGTGAAATACTTTGCATTATGTAGTTTTGGTAAGTCATAAAGGTTATACCTTTAGAAACTCCCGTTTCAGTACTTGATGGTATACACTTTTTATTTTCCAATAATTATTGTTTAACTAATTCGATGTTTTTTAAATATATATTTATTGGACCATTTAGGTCTTATTTTTATGTTATCATACTCAGTAGAATACCTTAGATATATTTTATTTGATTTATCTAGCCTTAAAACCTTCACGTTTTTATTTATTCTCAAAGAAAATTTGGTTTGTTTAAAAGAATTTTATGGTTTGTAGTTTTTGATATTTTACTAAAATTACCCCTATCGCTAGTAATAATACAACATGATGATCTTAGTTGGTATTTAGTTTAGGAACTTAAGTTTGTAATTGAAGATGCAATGTTACTGATAATTTCTGGTATTGGAATAACCTCAGGAGTATCAAAAGGAGTAGCAAAATTAGGCCCTAAGATTAGAATATAAGCTACGTTATCTGGAATATGAACATTTGTTAGGTTTTCAATCCAATCATATCTTTTTTATTATTGTTTACATTATAGTCGACCTTCTTTTTGTACAAAGAAATGTTCTATAAACAGATAGATGGTTCTGATATGGGAGCTGCAATGTTCAGTGTTATAGCTCAATTAGTTCTAGAAGATTTGGAGGAAAATACAATGGAAAACTTTGTCTTCAACATACAATTACGTCTATTAAACTCTTTGTGAAGTTTATGATATGAGTCGATTTAACAACACATTGTTGTAAACCGTATTTATTTTAAAAAAAAAATAAACAAATTAGAGTTGTTACTATTTATTAATAGGTCAACGTTAAGGTCGCGCCCAAAAACCAAGTACCTAATCGAATTCTGACAAAATAAAATACTCATAATCGCGCTCTCCAGGAGTTCCAGACACAAAGAGAAATTGGCACTGGATGGCCTATATATTTTTACAGCAATACACAGCGGCTCTAGAGGCGAGTGAGGCTGACCAATATCAACAATAGAGAATTTAAGAAAATATTTTATGTAAAATGCCACTTCACCACCACGTTCCTCTTGATATTTGCGAACCAGATTATACCCATCTATGCGCACCTTCTGACTAGCAAAACTCGGTCGCAACCATGTCTCCGACAATCCCGCGACATCAACAGGTCCCTCACCAACTACATCAGCAAAAAGGTCCAATCGTGAGAGCAGAGATCTAACATTAAAATGCGAGAACTCGAGCCACAGAAGAAAATCTGTGCTCAAATTCCGCTTCAAATTTTGCAGAAACTAAACTAAAATAGGGCGTGGTCTACCGTTACGTGTTACGTTATCCACTCGAAAAGTGCAATCTATATCATGAATGTTACAAGGAACTTTAAGCTTTAAATAAATTAATAAAACAATGATATCAGTTACATTTTCATTCTGTTCCTCATGAACACCAACAAAGCAAAAAGGGATTTACCCATATTTTTGGAAAGTCGCTCGAGTGCAACCTGATCCAAAAAGAGGCAAAAGAACATGCCCTCAAACTATCGTTCAATTGCCTTGCTTCCAATAATCTCCGAAGTCATGGAACGTGTAGTCAATCAGCAACTACTCAAGTACCTCGAGACGAACAGAATAATAAGCGGTAACCAATACGGCTTCCACAAACAGAGATCGACAGGAGATATACTGGCTTATGTCACTCATATATCGAGTAGGGCAATTGAGAACTACGGAGAATCTCGATCGATTGCGTTGGATATTTCAAAGATATTCGACAGAATTTAGCATGACGGATTGCTCAACAAACTGCCTCTTTCGGACTCCCAGCGCCTCTCTGCAGCTGGTTTGACAGTTTCCTTAAGAACCGATCTCTGCAGTTTGTGGACACTTTTCAGACATATTCAACATTAATGCGGGAGTGCCTCAGGGTGCAATACTTTCACCAACTCTGTTCGTCATCTATATTAATGCCCTGCTGATCGAAACCAATAATCCTGTTTACAGTTTTATAGATGACAGTACCCTTGTCCCCAATTTAGACCAGAAAAATCTTTACCAGCGACTGAGGCCTATCACCGCAGACAGGAGCAGATTACAACAATTAATCAAGATGTGCAGAGAGTTCGAACTTGAAGCGACAGGAAGTTGGTCCAGTTCAGTGCAGCAAAAACCCAAGCAGCCATGGTTACGAATGAAGGCAATACGGCGGGCCGTGACATCATAATGGAAGGATCGACCATTCCTTCATCCTCGTCAATTGGACTACTGGGTGTCTCGGTCAGCAGCAATATGTCCTGGCATGACCACGTTGCTAATATCGCAAAATCAGCCTCGCATCAAAAAGCTGTATGCACCGCAGCAGCTACTCTTGCCATATAAAGCGCAAATAAGACGATGCTTAGAACATTGCTCGCACATCTGCCTAAAGCTGCTAGATTCCATTCAGAAAGGAGATGGGCGTCTCGTCAGCGATTCGGATTTGGCCCGGGGTCTAGATAGTCTGGAACACCGCAGACATGTGGCCGAGATATTTTCACGGCAGTTGTTTCCAGGATTTTGCCCGCATCATCCCACCCACAGCGACGCCTGTCAGACAGGCATGACACACGGGACGATCGCACCCGTTCGTCATTTAACTGGAAACACCTAGAACATCGCTTTACCGGGACTCCTTTATCTGGTGCTTTTCATCGCTGTGGAACTTACTCCCAAGACATCTGTTTCCCCCTAATTACTACCTACAACTATTCAAGAACCGTGCCAATCAACATCTTCGCACACACACACCGCTCGTCGAGTGCCATAGGATCTCCCTTTAGTGTATCTGCTGCTGCCATAAAAAAGGATTTCTCTTTGTAACTTGTTGAAAGTTGTCAAACTTTGACTCAAAAGACTAGATTGCCAAAGAGTTAGAGACAATTCTGGTTTCCATAAGCGAGGCGGTAACCTCAGGCAATTTGTTATCAAGTCTGACTAAATTTCTAATCCAATAAACCTTAGGTAGCAGCAGGTATTTAACTAGATAGTTGGTGTGTGCTTTGCTTTTTTGAGACACCATGTATAAATTAAAACAAAACATGTGTAAAAGCAAATGAAATAAAGGACTTTTGTTTTGAATACATTTTTCTAATTTAAAAAATTTTAGAAATATTTCCACTCAAATAGTTACTTGGATCACTCTGTGCAAAATGCGGATCTTAGCCTTCCGCCTACTTATGAGTCGATTTTTTTAGCTTTATCGATCAAAATATGGGTTCCCAAAAATAAAAATCTGCTACCGCTGATTGAGACTTTAAATGGATAAGCACTACACACACCTAAGTACTAATTAGTACGCTCTTTCATACTGGCTCTTTTTGGCTCGATTGTAGTGAGTGACCCCTCCTGGATAATACAACTTATATAAGCAGAATTAGAACATGCAATTATATATTTGGAATTAAAATTCAATTAGTAACCAGCTTATTGAATATGTTGAATAACTTTTTGCTCGAAAAGTCCTGGGTAAAATACAAACATTTCGTTTAATTCATGTCTTCCATTTTATATTCCTGAAGCATTGAATACCAAAGAACCAACTTCTCTTCGTACTTAGTATGCGTCGATAACTATGCGCAGGCAGCAAGAACATTGCCTAAAACATTAATTTTGTCATCCATGTTATATCTGAGAATAGGTATAAAAAATTATGTGACACCGTCCCGAAACACAAATATCTTGACACCCGTTTATTGCAATTCCCAATAAAAATATTTATTCCGCCTTCGGTAAAATGGATCTGCTACTTTGGTGGATCATATTGCTGTGTCTTATCGTTTTAATCACCGTTCTGTCACTCTATCTGTGTTACAGCGTGTTCGGATTCAACTTCAGGCAAAACGAGATAAACAATCGCCTAACCCCACCCTCAAATTGCATCAAACTGAACAAATATAAGTTCAGGAGAACTGATGTAGAGGATCTAACTAGTATCGAGAAGAATTATCGAAATCTCAACCCAAAAATTTCTTTTGTAAATGAAGTGGACGTGCGTAAATTTCTAAAGACAAGCTCTTCGCAACCGAGTAGTCCTAGAGTCACTAGAGAGAGGAAAGGATCACTATTGCCCGATATACACGAGAGCAGTGATTGCTTTGGGAGCCTTTACAGTATCGAAGACATTATGAGTGAGGTGAACGCGGAAAAGAGCGAAAAGGGGAGCTGTGAGTTGTTGCCGAGGAGGTTCAGTTTGGTTACTGAAGGTAAGGATATTTACTAGTAAAATTATTGTTCCCGGTATAAAATCGGAATGAAAGAATATTTTGGGGAGATTACCTTAAAACGTAACCAAAGCACCGCTAGGTTCAAATATTTATTTAAATGCACTTCCATTGCCTTTATTTCATGAAAAACAATAGGCAATAGAAGTTAACCTAAATCTTTTGACCTAAATTAGATAATTGGATTCAATAAACCAAGTCTCATCATCGACTGTATAAATTCCTTATTTTATAATATATTATCGGTTTCAATTCAACATTAAATCAATGTTCTGGGGGGAAAATCAGAACAATTTATTGTAGCTAAAATGACTTAAAATGTGGTAAACGATTATCAAAAAGGATTTAACAACTTAAAATATGCGAAAAGTACCATATATGATTTCGGAATATCATCTAAGATATCGGATGTCATTTCAAAACGTCGTTGCCCCTAAACCTAAAATTAAACCGTATATATTTAACCATATTCGCAACATTATTTCTAAAGTTTATCTTGGAAAAGCAAACTAACCCAAACTACTACAAGAGGAATTTGCAAATTTTGCTTGTTCACCCTCATTAATAAGAAACTGGGTAATTAAAATTGGTTTTAAAATTTAATGAGAAATTAATGGAACAGTCTGTCAGATTTTCATATTCGGATTACTACACAAAATCAATACGAAGTCTTTCAGAACGACTTATTTTCGATTAAACTTGGGTGTTTAGCAAAAGTGGCGATAGAAAGCAAAATGGATCAAAATTCACCTAATTCAGTACAATGAGAGACGGTTCAAATGTCATAGTTCACGTTCGAAATGATAATGGTTTCGTCGATAACACTTTGGTAATTTTCAAACGTAATAAAAAACTAGCGGCTATCATGGCAATATGAACATTTCTAGAAATAGTTTAAATAAAAATTGTATCCAAATATAGAGCAACCCACTTGTAATAATGGATAACGTAAGCCCATTTCAATGAAAAGTTGAAAACGAAATACGCGTATAGCTCTAATACGGTGGACATGGGAAACTTTCTTTCCTAAGACGAATCATTTTCCATTGTATATAGACTTGCGCACATCAAATTTTAAGACTATAACCATACCATTAATAATGTAATACGATTGAGATGTTTTGGTCTGATCTTAGCTTCAGACGATGATGAAATGATATACACTTTGTTGGGCTAAAATTATTGGATAAACTATGTCAACATACTTAAAGACCTAACTAAACGCCATATTCAATATCTCACTGGAAAGGCAGGAACAGATTCACATACTTCCTAATGCCCCCACAAAAATGTTTACTTTTAATGGAAAACAGAACCTATTTCAATCCTAAACATCTGTAGAATAAACGATAAATGAATCCGGCAGACGTTAGCATGTACGCAAGTTGATCTATGTCCCTAGAAATAGCAGAAATCAACCTATCAGCAATAATCATCTAGGTTACAACTACCTTGCTTCAGAATGGCTGGCCTGTAAGCCATTTAAAATGAATCAGCTCTCTCCCTGTTTATTTTAAGATCTCACGGAGATATAAAGAGCACAGCTTAGTATTAATAACAATCAGCTGGAAATGTTTCGGCCAGCACCTTTGAAGTATTTGCCCCGAACAGAAAAATATAAAATATAGGCGAAACTCGCGCTGTCGCTCTGTCACCGGGGATAGAATCCGGCACAATACTAAGGATATTTTATTTTTAAATTATTTATTTATTTATTTAATAATCCATACAACAGGCTAACCGGCTAAGCCCAATAACAGTGTAGATAAAAAAAACCAAAATACTTAATTAAAAGAAACAAACAAAAAAAGAAATAATATAAGTGATAGTGAGACTAGATTAAACGAGAAAAAAAATAATAAAAAATATGAATAGGAAAAATTGAACAAATACAAATAGTTGCCTACAGTTAAAGCAGAAAAAAAATTGCAACAAAACATATATAGATATTACTATTATGTAAACTATATCCAAAAAGCCAATCTTTACACTTTCAATAATTCCTTCCTTAATGTGTTTAGCGTGATATGAAAATAATCAAGGTTTAGATTGTTGCAAATGGCATACATTTTATAAAGTGGAGAACTTTGCATAGTATTAGTGCGTGCATTAGAAGATAAAATGTGCAGTTTTGACGAGATAATCCCCTATGTACAAGAAAAGACAATCGACTCAACATATCAGAACAATCTATTTTGTTATTCAAAGCATTACCCATGTAAAATTATTTGGGTTGACTTATTTCGCTTGGTATCGAAAGAAGAAAGTTGAAAATTCGCTAAAAGGTAATTTTGAGAATAGCCCTACCCAGGATAAGAACCTTCACCCTTTAAATACAAATATTTTAAAAACTTTCTCTGAATACTTTCCAAGTAATCTTTATAAAGTTTATGAGTTGGAGACCAGATTATAGCGGCATATTCTAGCTGAGATCTAATAAAAGCAAAAAACAAAGTTTTAATAGCATTTATGTTATTGAAATCATTAGTACACCTTACCAGGAAACCAATCATTTTAGACGCTCTAGCAACCATCGATTCAATATGATCTACACATGTCAGTTTGCTGTCAAACAAAACACCAAGGTCTTTAAAGTTTGTTGGCCTATCTAAGATAACATTATCAATGTGATAACTATACTTTATAACATTTTTTGTTTTTGCTGTATATGTCATTACTTGAAATGTTTTAATATTCAAGTCTAATCGATTTTTTAAACACCATTGTTGCAACTCCTACAAGTTCTTTTGAATCTTTTTTACAGTCATCTATGGTTTTTACCGTGCACTAAACCTTAAAATCATCACAATACATTAAAAACTCAACATCCAGACTTTGACCAATATCATTAATAAACAAGTCAAAGAGCAAGGGCCCAAGCACTGAGCCTTGAGGTACACCTGAGCCAACTGAAAAGACGTCTGATTTATGACTACGCAATTCCACATATTGTTTTTTATCCGATCGGACGAAAAACGACAGCTTTCCGATGTGTTTTCTCACCGCAAAAGCCATGATTCCAGTATATTGTATTCGTTGCTTGGCAACATGCAATAGCTGTACAAGAATAGAAAATAACTGTCCGGGAATATAACATTCCCGTCCTAGGCCGGGAATGTAACATTTCTGTCCTATTCAAACGCCTTGTTTGTCAGATCTGACGTCTATCAAAAGTAACATTTAGCTGTAGTTTCCGTAACTACGTAATAAACTTCAAGGTCGCTCGATTCAAAACTTGATATTATCACCGTCTATAGATATTCTAATAAGTCCACTCACTCCAGCATGCCGTGGAAAATACTGCCGTTGACCTTGAACACACTCGGCCACTGTACAGTAAACGAATGGGTGCAGCTACGGTGTACGATCAATATGAACTGCCGCTCGATTATTTTTATACGGGGAGCGTTCTACTAGGAATAAATGATATGAATATGATTACGTATTAATATTTGGATTATTTATTTGTTATGAACAACTATTGGCATTATCTGTCTCATTTACAGCTCATTAATGATACTACTTTGTAATAGTTACTTAGTATTATAATAAATAAGTAAATAATAAACGAAATATTATCTACGATATGGATAAAAATACCAGTAGGTACAACTTGTATTGTTTAATTACGAACACAAGTTACAAAATATAACAGGAAAATAGCGACAATGGAATAATTTTAACCTGATATTTTCGGCTGCCGATAGGTATCGATATTTTATTACATTTTGTTATTAATATGACAAATGCGTTGTCACAGTGGATGTCGTCTTAAAAAAAATGAAAACACCAACTAACCTGTGCCACACCCATAACTTAACCCAAGCATTAAAAGTGTTTTCCATCTAGGGTTTTTTTATTCTTAATTAGTGGTTAAAATAGCGATCAAATTCACTTATACTCATATATAACTCAACTTATATACATAATTTGGGCGAAGGTAAATATTAGACATCCACAAATTTTACGCTCTTTTGATATTCTTTGGATTCATGAAAGTGATTTTTCAAAGCCATGCATGTAACGACACGATTTGGAATTTTCGTCTCGCAAGAGAGATAAAGCATATGACTCTCTCTCTTCCTCTTTCTCTTTTATGGAATCGGTAAAGAATTAATTAATTTTTATGAGACCAAGTGAAATTAACCGAAAGTTGATTGGACGACTAACCCAAATATATTAAAATTGATTATGACGCATCGGAACTGCTTCAAATGACTAAAACGAGTTGAGACTAAGTGAAACTAACCGAAAGCTGATTCGGCGACTTACCCAAACTAACCAAATCTTAGATTATAACATATCGGAACCGGTTCAAATGATTAAAGTAAGTGAGATTAGTGAAACTAACCGAAAGCTGATTCGGCGACTCACCCAAACTAACCAAATCTTAGATTATAACATATCGGAACCGGTTCAAATGATTAAAGTAAGTGAGATTAGTGAAACTAACCGAAAGTTGATTCGACGACTAACCCAAACTAATCAAATCTAGTAAAATTGATTATAACGTATCGGAACCGACTCAAATGACTAAAATAAGTTGTGACTAAGTGAAACTAACCGAAAGTTCATTACACGACTAACTAAACCTAACCATCTAACCAAATGTATTAAAATTGATTATATCGTATCGGAACCGGTTCAGATGTCTAAAATAAGTTGAGATTAAGTGAAACTAACCGGAAGTTGATTCGATGACTAACCGAAAATAACCAAATTTATTAAAATTGATTATAACGATCGGAACCGACTCAAATGACTAGAATAAGATGAGACAAAGTGAAACTAACTGAAAGTTGATTCGGCGACTAACCCAAACTAACCAGATCTAATAAAATTGGTTGGAACATATCGAAACCTGATCAAATGACTAAAATAAGTTGAGACAAAGTAACCGAATGTTGATTAGAAGACTAACTAAATGTATTAAAATTGATTATAACATATGGAAAGTTCAAATGTCTATAATAAGACGCGACTAAGTGAAACTAACTGAAAGTTGATTCGGCGACTAACCCAAAGTAACCAAATCTATTAAAATTGGTTATAGCGTATTGGAACCGCATCAAATGACTAAAATAAGTTGAGGCTAACCCAAACTAACCAAATCTATTCAAGTTGATTATAACGTATCGGAACCGACTCAAATGACTAAAATAAGTTAAGACTAAGTGAAGATAACTGAAATTTGATTAGACGACTAACCAAAACTATCCAAATCCATTAAAATTAATTATAATGTAACGGAACCGGCTTAAAAAATAAAATAAGTTGAGACTCGCTAACGAAGTCACTTCTATCACGTATACTGTGCTACTCGTGACTTTTTTTAATAAAAAATCATTAAAAACTTGTGTACAAATCTGCTGTAATTGTTACTACTTTTCTCTGCCGACTTTCAATGTATTGTTTTGTTTTTATTGAAATAACGCAGACCGCATGAGAGGTTTGTAGACAATGCTGTGTTGCCAGATTAATTATTTAATTCTATATGGTTTTAAATTAAAACGGTACATTTCTCAGTTTGACAATTTTATGTTAGTCAATAGTTGTGTTGTGCTGAATTTAAAATATATATCTATATAATATCTATTATTCCTGAAATTATTATTTTATATAACTTATTAAAGCGAGGCAAAGCTATAGTGATATTAAGCTGATAAGAATTGATATTATTCATTGCTCTATATTAAAGGTCGAAAAGGGGATTTGAGGAGCATGATTATTTCTCTTGCTGACTATAGGTATTTTGTTTCCTTATATATGTTTCTATACAAGCGTCTAGCGCCTGCGGTATAACTATTTACAATCATGCGCAGTTGCGTTGCGGGATCAGCTTTTGTGCTTGTGATACTACGGCCCGGGTTCGATTCCCGTCGGTGACATGTTTTATTTTTATTTTTTTGGTTATATTTGTTGGTTGGGGTTAATTTTAGTTTAGTGTTAGGCAGGATTGGTCAAGCGTATAGGGCCCCCGTCTCAATGCGCTTGTTTGATTCATCAAAGTTAGTTTCGATTATGTTTGCTTAATATGGGATACTGACGCGAGTAGCACAGGACACGTGATTGAAGTAAATACTTCTCAAGTTTCAACTCATTTTATTTATATGAGCCGGTTTCGATACGGTTTTATAATCAATTTTTATACATTTGTTTAGTTTTGGTTAATCGTCTAATCAACTTTCTATTAGTTTCACTTAGTCAACTTATTTTAGTCTTTTGATCAGGTTCCGATATGCTTATAACCAATTTTAATAGATTTGGGTAGTATGGGTAAGTCGCCGAATCAACTTTCAGTTAGTTTCACTTTGTCTCGACTTATTTTAGTGAATTCAACCGGTTCCGCTAGGTTATAATCAAATTTAAAACATTTGGTTAGTTTTGGTTAGTCGTCTAATCAACTTTCAGTTAGTTTCACTTTGTCTTAACTTATTTTAGTCATTTCAACAGGTTCCGGTAGATTACAATCAATTTTAATTGATTTTGTTACATTGGGTTAGTCGTCGAATCAACTTTCGGTTAGGTTCACTTTGTCTCGACTTATTTTAGTCATTTGATCAGGATCCGATATGTTATAACCAATTTTAATAGATTTGGTTAGTTTGGGTTAGTCGCCGAATCAACTTTCAGTTTGTTTCGCTTTGTCTCAACTCATTTTAATCATATCAACCGGTATCGATAGGTTATAATCTATTTTAATACATTTAGTTAGTTTTGGTTCGTCGTCTAATCAGCTTTCAGTTAGTTTCACTTTGTCTCAACTCAGTTTAGTCATATCAACCGGTTCCGATAGGTTATAATCAGTTTTTATAGATTTGGTTAGATTGGGTTAGACGTCGAATCAACTTTCGGTTATTTTCACTTAGTCTCAATTTATTTTAGTCATTTGAACCGGTTCCGATACGTTATAATCAATTTTAATAGATTTGGTTAATTTGGGTTAGTCCCCGAATCAGCTTTCAGTTAGTTTCAGTTTGTATGGACTTATTTTAGTGAATTCAACCGGTTCCGCTAGGTTATAATCAATTTTAATAGATTCGGTTAGTTTGGGTTAGTCGTCGAATCACTTAGTCTCATCTTATCTGAGACATTGAACCGGTTCCGATACGTTATAATCAATTTTATTACATTTGGTTTGTTTAGGTTCGTCGTCTAATTAACTTTCGGTTAGTTTCACATAGTCTTAACTTATTTTAGTCATTTGATCCTGTTCCGATACCTACGCTATAACAAATTTTAATATATTTGGTTAGTTTGGGTTAGTCATCCAATCAACTTTCGGTTAGTTTCATTTAGCCTTACTTATTTTAGTCATTTGAACCGGTTCCGATACGTTATAATCAATTTTATTAGATTTTGTTGGTTTGGGTTAGTCATCCAATCAACTTTCGGTTAGCTTCATTTACTTCGTCTCATAAAAATTGAATAATTCTTTACCAATTCCATAAGAGAGAAAGAAGGAGAGATCACGTGTAGTTACATAACAGTCATCAAGAGTACAATAAGAAAAACTACCCTTAGCCATCTTAACCATATATATTTTTTAAATAGCGTATAGCGTAAATCGTGCGAAAACTATTCCGTAAAAATAAATTCACACCGTCCGATCGTGGAAGTACTTGCGAAAACTGAGTCACGGCTAAGCCGTGACATTGACACACGTCAATGTCAATGCTGATGAGTGAGGGATTGGCGCAGGCAGGAGGGAAATTTTCCGCGGCACCCTCGAGTGAGCGGACTTATTAGAATATCTATAGACGGTGATATTATGTTGAGTTTAAATTTAAAACACCGTTTTTATTTAGAGTAATATTTGGCTCTATTTATTTAAGTACGTATTCTAATTAATTTCAATAGGATAAAAAATAGTATGTGCAACTCGTAGAAAAAGCACATTCCTGGACTCCTGTGTTGTAACCCAAACTAACCCAAACTACCACAGGCGTCCAGGAATGTTTTGATTTTCCTCCTAGTTACACAATATACTATTCGCCCAAAAAGGTAAGAATAAAAAAATTGTAAGAAATAGTTATCAAAACCAAAACAATTAAGTTTTTCGAGTAGAATCGAATGGTCAAGGCGATCAAACGCCTTCGAGAAATCCGTATAAACAACATTTCAGTATGTATGGTTGTTGGTTATTGGTTAAATTCGGGTGCTATGATGATTATTATTTATTGTTGTAATCATTAAGGAAAAATGAATTAATAAAAATATTGGAACAATGCAAATATACAATTTATACAAGGAGAGTATACACATGGTGTAATAATTTCACAGGTCGAAAAATAAAACAAACAAAAAATATGGTCAATTGAAAACCACAAACAACCATTAGGTAATTAAATTAAAATAAATACTAAAATAAGTACATTTGAAGGGAAGAAGCAAAAAAGACAATGATTACATGGGTATTTGGGAGCTTTTTACAATTCTAATATTTATTTTAGCATGACAGGTATAATATTTTGGGGGCGAGGCGAAAAGAAATTGATATCGAAACCATTTCTGACTTACAATATAATTTTATTGATTCCTCCATATCATTAATTTATTTTTATTAATGATATGACAACGTAACATTCCGATTGGTTTGCACAGACAAGTGCATAATGTACAATGTGGCTGGAATTCGAGTCTATGCATGGGGAACTTGAAAATTGTAACAAATATAGTGTCGGTCAAATTAAGGCAAAATTGCGCATTTAGGTACCTAACAATATGCCGTTTAGAAAGTTTGAAAATTCCGAATATTTTCGGAGATATCCCGAAAAACCGAAATATTTTGAAAAATTGTTTATTTGGAGACGGATTTCAAATTGAATTGCACTTTTGCATTTCCACTTTTTCCGCTTTATCTAGTGGTGATATCCAGCATGAAATCCGACATTTCGTCTTCAAGGGGTCATCATCAACTTTATTTTTTTAAATAAGAACTTTAATCTTTTTCAGATGATATTGGCGTTATTATGAATATGTGTGATTAATTTTTGAAATGAATACTCCTTTGGTTTCATGAGTGTGATTTTTCCAGGCCATGTAACGACACGCTTTGGCATTTTGGTCTCGCAAGAGAGATAAAGTATATGACTCTCTCTCTCTCTCCCACTTTTTGTCTTATGGAATTGATAAATAATTATTCAATTTTTATGATACGAAGTGAAACTAGCCGAAAGTTGATTGGACGACTAACCGAAACTAACCAAATATATTATAATTGATTATAATGGATCGGAACCGGTTCAAATGACTAAAATAAGTTGAGAATAAGTGAAACTAACCGAAAATTGATTACTTAGACGACTAACCCAAACTTAGCAAATCTATTAAAATTGATTATTACGTATCGTAACCGGCTCAAATAAGTAAAATACGTTGAGACTAAGTGAAAGTAACCAAAAGTTGATTAGATGACTAACCAAAACTAAGCAAAACTATTAAAATTTATTATAACGTATCGGAACTAACTCAAATAAGTTAAGACTAAGTGAAACTAACTGAAAGTTGATAAGACGACTATCCGAATCTATTATAATTGATTATAACGTATCAGAACCCTCCCAAGTAAGTAAAATAAGTTGAGACTAAGTGAAACTAACCGAAAGTTGACTAGACGACTAACCAAAACTGACCAAATCTATTAAAATTGATTATAAGATATCGGAACCGGCTCAAATAAGTAAAATAAATTGAAACTCGATAAAGAAGTATTCACTTCTACCACGTGTATTGTGCTACTCGAGACTTTTTTATTCTTTTTTTAAATTTTAATTTTATGTTTTTTTAAATTCTTGTGCTTTGGGGTAAAAAGTAAACGAACCTATTTATTTCATTTTACTATTTTTTATTTTCATTAAAAATCAAGGCTCCAATTTTCCACTTAGCCAAAACAAAATAAACAGTTAAAAATAAAATAAAATAAAAGTTTTATAAAAAGTCACGAGTATCTCATTACCCGTGATAGAAGTAAATACTTCTTTATCGATTCCATAGGAGAGAAAGAATGTGAGAGAATTACATACTTTATATCTCTTGCGAGACGAAAATTTCAAAAACCGTGTAGTGACTAAAGCTGGGCAATTACTGAAAGTAATAATCGACTTTCGACACTCCGTTGCGGTTTTGGGTTGGTGTTGTACCTAATTGTGCAACAACTGAAGCCAGACTGTCAGAAAATGGCGCGTCCACATGAGGATCCCCTATTGGCTAAATTTGTAACGTGTAATATAAACAGAGTCCAGAGATTCTGATTACACTGTGTTATTAATTTGAAATTTTAGAAACTGTATCTGTTCTAAAGTAGTCGGTTGGAGTGGAAATAATTTATTAATCGATTAAACGTTTAATATTAATATAGCAAATATGTAAATAATCGTTTAATCGAATAATCGTCTAATCGAAATAATCAGTTATATATATTAATCGATTAATTGATTTTTAATCGATTATTTTACAAACCCCTGGTAGTGACGCGGCCTGGAAAAATCACCCTCATGCAGCTAAAGAAGTATTCACCTCAAAAACATTTGCATTCAATTCGCCTTTCAATCCCCGATCTAAGGCGATTAGTTTCACTTTGCCTCAACTTATTTTATTCGTTTGAGTCGGTTCCGGTACGTTTTAATCAACTTTAATAGATTTTTGATTAGTTTTGGTTAGTCGTCTAATCAACTTTCGGACTTTAGGGACAAAAAATAGTGAAATAAGTTGAGGGTAAAAGTACTAGCGCGGCATTCTGATAAAATAAGCTTTATATTAACGCCATAATGCAACCGTTTTAATACCGCAGTAAATATAAAAATATCGAGCTTTAATTTTGAATATTGCTTACTTTCACTTTTCTCATTTCAATCCTATTGGATTATGGGAGACTAAGCCTCCCTTGCCTCCTCTGACGAGCCGCCACTGACGGTATCTCGTACGGTTTTCGAGATTCCCATACATAGACTCGAATTCGAGCCACCCTCTACATCAGAAATATTCAAGTTGAAATATGGACCCAAGAAAATGGCACAGCTTTGTACTAAGCCGTGAAAATAATACATATATCGTAGTTATAATTTGATGCTTACCTATCTTTATCACTAGGAAATCGAAGTAAGCTTCTATCGCAATTATATTTTTTACTTATACAACCCATAGTAGCATAAGCAACATATAATAGTATATTATGATATAAGTGTATAAGAGGGCCTTTAAAGCACGCGCGACATATTTCAAAACACGACACGCAGCGGAGTGTTTTGTAAGTCGCAAGGGCTTTATAGGCCTCTCATACACGTATATCATACGCTATTTTTTATTACCAATGCATCATAATCTCAAAAATGTTCTAAATATTAAACTTAAGGGATATATTGGCGAATATATTAATCTGTCACATTTGACATGATCAAATGTTTCTACAACAACCTTTAAAAAAATAGTAGGCATCATAAACATCATTTTAAGCACGCTGCAGCGTGCGATAATCTTTGATTATGATGCATGCGTAATAAAAAATATTAAATCGGTATTCAATATTCAACACTTTTAAGTACGCCTATGTTCAATTGATTCAAAATCTAAGGAATAAATGATCATAGCGAGTTGGAGAGAGTTGGTTGAAAGCTGGATTGTACTAAGCTGTGTAAAGAGCTCCAACTTTTAAATCTCAATTCAGCCAGAGCATATTAAAACGAAAAGTACCCATAGACTATTCGAATCCATAATATATTAAATATATTTTGAAAAGAAATACGTTACAATGAGATATTCCCAGCTATGAATAAAGAGAGAAATGTAGGATTTTGTGTAGGCGAAAAATGCCATCCATCAAAATTGATCTTACATTCAGGGAAGAGCGTTATTCTTTTGCCTTTAAGTATTTAATAGGGCTTCCCAATATTCGGTTGAGAAAAAAAAGGACTCGCATTTTTTTTTACTTCATCAGACAAAGAGACCAATATTTATCAGCAACCAGACGTGGATATTTATCAAAGGCCATCATGGAAGAATGTGGCAGGATCGATCTGCAAAAAGTTAGGAGCTAGATGGCAAACATACAGGTAGTCAATAGCGCATTATTAAAATTGCTTCGAAAATTTCTAAGCGTGACAGAAATTTTTTTGACCCATAAAACATGAAATCAATTTGGAAAATTTTAAATTTCCTTCACAGCACAATTTAAGATTACCTCCTTAAATTTACCATTTTAATGCAATTGAGATTGAGGAGGTTTTCTCGTGGGAAGTCGAAGAGCATTTTATATACATTGAAATAATTGTACATACATGTAAATTGTACCAAGCTGAATCCGATCGTGATTGTTGATTGAATTCTGATTTTATTTGTATTTGGCACAATATAATCTCCTATTTATAAGCTCCTACTTTTTGAGATACATTGTTTACAAGCTCTATTTTCAATATCACAATATTTTTTCTACTTGTTAAGGAAATATTTTCATGAAGAGTAATTATTGCAGTGGCGGCTCATGGCAACAAGTCGTAATTAAAAAAATAAAGAGCGGATAATTCTAAATTATATATATTATATTTTACTCAATTATAAAATATTGCTTTGAACGTTTTTCTTTTCATATTATATGTTTTTATTCAATAAATAAAGTAGGTAATATTTACGTCCTACATTTAAATAAATAAAAATTATTTATCTTATTTACTTCCTCACTTACTTATCTTAAAAACTGTATCAAACACATCTTACTAAATGTTGGACTTCTTAACCGTTGATAAAAGGCTAAGGATGGGTTAAGTCTATAGTTTTTCATATACAAGATCGATTCTTCTATCCTTCAGCCTTGCAAATGTATCAATTGTATATCCGTAAAGCAGTTCCTTTTAAATCGAAATCTTTGATAAATTTGTAAGTCTGTTATCGGTCATTGAACTACGTAAATAGGATTTAATCCTTTTTAGGCAAGAAAAACTTCGTTCCACAGAAACACTAGTAGATGGAATTGTCATTATTAAAGAAAATATTTTATATATTTCCCTGAAGATATTTTTATTTTCAGTAATATTTCTCATTAAAGTTTGTGGTTCAAGGCGAAACTTGTGGCAAGTTTTACCGTTTGGATTTACCGCAGTTCAAAGTTTTTAAAATGCCAACTTTCAACATGTAAATCTTTAGAAAATATCCTGTATGGGGTAAACGTTAACTTTCACTCCAATAAAGGGGACATAATATAAATATCAATATATAATAATAATACGTGAACCTGCAACATTATTTAATTTGTATGTCGAAGGACCAAAGCTGATGCTGAACCGCAACATTAAAACAGCTTTACATTTAAATACTGAAACTGCAACTAATACCAAAATACTTGGAAATGGAATTTAGTAAAGTTTGAGTTGCATATCTTCATATCTACATCTAACACTTTTATGGATTTTTTTCCTAAATACTAACACTTCTTAACATTAACTAAGCTATAAATTATTTAAAAACTTAGCGCCTGGTTATAACAGCGTGAGAAACATTTAAAGCGGAAGAAAATGTTTGGGTATAGAGTTTAGAGCAATTAAAATTAGCATTTCGCGAATTCTATAGTGAATGAGACCAGACTTAGGTAGTATTCGAATATTCGGTATTCTGAATCCTATTCAAATTACTTTTAGCAGTATTCGAATACTACTTGAATCGATTTTGTGCCCGGGATTCGGTATTCGAGTGATTACTTTTTTGTCCAGGATTCAGTATTCTGTATTCTAATTATATTGTTTGAATCCCCGTATTCGATTACGGCTCTGCGGCATTCGAATAAATGTACTGAAGTCCCTGTATTCGAATACTCGTATTCAAATTCCGGTATTCGATTACTAAAATCATATATAAATACCGCTTTACTTCAGTACCAAGTTGAACGAGTTAATAAGACGTGTTACTCGTTAATACAATACAAAGATTACAAAGTTAACTAAGTATTACAAAGTAATAAAAGAATTTTATAAAGTAATATAAATTTGTTGATACAAATAATAAAACTTGCTGATAGAAAAAAGATTAGAAAGTGGATGGTCCGGCTGGATTATGTGACGTTCGTTCATGGCTGCGGTCTATAGCCGATCAATTCTTGATCACTTATTTAAACATATCAATTACAGATTTAAACAGTACTTCGATCTCACAAAAATCGAATCGAGGAAGGCAATAATTGCTGCAGTAACTTGTCGGAATATTAAATTTAGATGGCTAACCCAATCAGTGTCATCACAGTTTGGATTACACTTGAAGGTAATACAAAGCTTGTAACTGATGCTGGTATAGAATTCAAACAGACGGTCAAAAACCTGATATAAATGGAGTAGAAACAACTGCAAATGATGATCGTTTTTTCAAATTTGACACCGATGACGATCCCGAAAAAAACGTCACTGTGGAATCTAGAAACGTTAAAGATACATTAAGTGGCAACATTCAGCTTAGTCTTCTCCAATATTTAGAAGATATAAGATTGAGCTTGGATATGTTTAATTATTACCCATCCATTAAAGCATTTTTAAGATACAACTCAATATTACCGCCATCTGCGCTTATAGAGCAATTATTGTTTTCTTTTGCTGGTATGGTGAATACACCTAAGCGACAAAAACTAAATGACGACATCCCCAAATGCCAGTTTTGTTAGAAGATAATGAAATAGAATAATACAAAATAATAGTTAATTATTATATTTTTAATACTATAGGTAAACCGATAATTTTGTATCTAGTTCCTCCATATACCAAAGATTTGATTTTAAGTTTTGTTTTTTTTTAGTTGTTTGTTAGTGTTAAATACCCTTTCTTTACATCAAATAAAATATTTCAGTTATCTAAATTTGTTTATTTGGATTATTCAAATAGTATTCATATTAAATGAATCCAGGGATTTGAATACATTGTATTAAAATACGAATTCGAATCTATTATAGAATACGGTATTCCGGATTCGACCCAAGTCTGAATGAGACACAGAGTGTACCTGGTGAATAAAAACACACACTTAAAGTTACTGAGTATCATCGACTTAAATATATCTACCTTTACAAAATATATTATTACAATCTAACCTTTCTCATTCTCCGAGTAATTTAAAACTTTTTCATTTTAGGTATGAGAAAAAACAGTTTAGCAACATTACCTCGAAAGTATAGCCTGAAGCCAGACGCTGCCAGTGGTGAAAGCACGGACACGTTGGATTGTTTGGATCCTATCGCCGTAGAAATAAAGAGGGACATATCTGACGTAGAAGAAGAGGTCCGTAAAATCGACTACGAAATTGCTTACTTCTTAGGCGGAAGCAAAAATTTGAAATACTACGAAATCAACGAGAGGCTCATCAGACTGAATTTGACTTTAACTGATCTCGAATGTGGAAGTGACGAGTTAAGAAAATGCAAGAAAGAAGTGCAGGTTTATATTAACGAGTGCAAAGAGAAATTGAATAGCAAGGTGGCCTAAACAGCGCTAGTTGACAAAGCTGAGGGTAAAAGCAATGCTCTATATCTGGCTTTAGAACAGATGACAAAGTAAAATTAAATGACTGAGATAACACGAAATTTTACAAATGTATTTAGCACATGATTATAAGTACACAATAGTCGCCTATATATGTTAATTATATTTAAAGCTATTTGATTGGCCTATGGTCTCATTTAAGAAACACCTATATTTTAAGCTGTTACACGCTTATCATAATCTCTCTGTACATACGCGATGATAATAATTTATGATAGTATTGAAGTGTATTTATTAATTTGTATCATTCAACACTATATACAAACAGAATTTTAAAAAATGTTTGTTTTTATTGATGCGTCACGATCGTCGTAAATTAAAGTGAAGGATTTTACTTTCTTAGAATGTCAATATGTAATGTAGATAAAATAAATATGTTATTATAGATATTTGCAAAAAAATGTATATGGAACAGAAAACCTTGCAGAATACGAAGATTAGCATTTTCATCTGTTACACTGGAGTAGGGTCAAATGCGGTCCCGACATTTGCGATCAGAGCACACTTAAGGTCGGTGCAGGTTATTTTTGTAGGATTTTATGCGCACACTGGTTCTTAAATAAAGTTGACATTGCTTGAATATATTTACTTGTCATATTTTGATATATTTGGGCATATTTCATTCAATAAATTTTCATCGTTTCACTGATATTTCACCTCACGCATTGCCCTCCGCTAGTTTTGCTCGCTCTGGGAGTGCAATCAACTAATCCAAACTAACCCAAAACATGCCCAAAATCATTCTTTAATTTATACAACTGTTAATAGTTAGCTATCCTGGTCTAGACCTGGAGAAACTATCACATTTTTCGAATACAGTGAAGTATCTGGGTATCCTAGATAAAACATTCAACTGGAATGCGCATCTGGATGCCCAATAAGCTGAAAAACTGTAATAAACGGGACAGTGTGTTGGGTCTACCATCAGATATTATGCAAACCAAAACTAACTGTTATAATGCATATAACGTCCTCCTACCAGAGAGGAACGAATGGGTAAGAAACTCGGAATATCTGAGAGCAACAGAGAATAGTTGGTTCACTGACGGTTCCAAGACCAATGTTTAGAAGGCGCTAAATGGAATAAAAATTTTAACATTGACCTTAAATATTTGCTAGGTAAACATGCAACCATTTTTCAGGCTGAAATTCAAGCCATTGATATGACTGAACAGTAGCTCATTAGTAGGTATAATATGTATGTTCTACATCCTCCGCCGCGCGGAGGGATGCGCAGTAGCAAAAATCGACCACGTGGGCTACGCCATTTTTAAGGCGTGGCATTAGATAGTTGACAGATGACAAATGACAACTTACAAATGACAGTTGATGACTTGTGTAGAATAAAAAAGACTCACGTGGACAACATCATATTTAAGGCGTGGTATCGGACATTTGACGTTTGACAAATGACGGTTGAAAAATGATAGTTGACGACTTGCACAGTGAAAAACATGGCCGACCTGGGCTGCGTCATATTTAAGACAGACTCGGTCATCATCGGACGCTCCGATTCGAATTCTTGTCTATGTAACGATTATTTAACATCAGAGCAATCATAAACGTTTTTAGTATCGTATAATACCTAGCCTAGTAACGTACTGTGATAAATGTCTGAGCAGAAAATAGTTTCTATCGATATACAAGGTTTCCCATGCTCAGGAGGATTTATTCCTAAAGAGCTTGCTATCTATGATGGAGAACGAATTTGTAATTTACTATTCAAGCCACCTTATTGCAAGCAGCTATTGAGAGAAGATCTTAAAGTAGTTACATATTTAGAAAATAACCACCATGGTTTACTTTGGGAGTCTGGCTTCATTGACTTAAACGATCTACAAAAAGTTTTACTGGATATGCTAAAAATGTATGACAATCCAAAAATAATGATCAAAGGCGACGTAAAGATGGATGTTATAAAGCAATTTATTGATGTGAAACAAATATTCAACGTCCCTATGAAGAGTGAACCAAAGTTGTCTAGATTTAAAAAAACGCCAGAATGTCGTTTTCACAAAGATAGTGGCATTTGGCATTGTGCCTTAAACAATGTTATATAATTTTAGATTTTGTGTTTTAAATGGCATGTGATTGACATCAATGATAATAAACCAAACAACAGAAAAAAATGTTTCTTTATTTCCTTTCCTGTCGTGAAAAGCTAGTCTATACTAAGAAATAAAACACAAAATACATGGTTGTATGCATTTATTATACAATATTATACAATTTTATGTGGATTAATATGAATATATTCTAACATATAATAAGATAAGTCGGTAATATTTAAATTACAATACTGTTTGATTATATCTAAAGAATTATCTTCAGTCATACTTGACACTTTTACATATTTTAATACATCTTAATAAAAAGTCCTTAAATCTAATTCCTTAAGTAATCTTAACTTAAAACATACTAATTCATAAATATTTAAAATATCTTTCAAGTCGTCTAAACAAAGACATAAAGTAGTCATAGTTTCTGAACTTTGCATTCTAATCACTACTTCACCTAATAACTTAAAAGCATCCAAAATAAAAGTCCCAGCACCATGACAATCATCTTTGAATTTATAATCTTTATCAGCAGCAGCTTCCTCAACGATTAAGTTACAGCAAGCAACAAAGAATGATCAGTCAGGATCGGTGATAGATATAGATATTTCTTCTTCTGGGAGATTCAATACTTTACTCGTTATCTTGACACTGGGAAGCAAACCTCGTGCAATACTAAGCCCTACAACAATTTTAAAGTTCTTGGTAGAATAACAGGCTTCAGCCAAATATTTGATTTCTTTCTTGATTTCTGAATTAGTTCTAGCCACCATACGATTAAACTGCCACTCCCAACATGGTGAGGAACAGGATGAGTTTGTACCAAAACACTCTTCCTCCATTAAATTCTCTATATCTGCAGATGGTATGGAACTGTAGCTTGACATGACTTCTAAACAGATGTTTGTGCTTAACTAAAAATTATCTCTTAATAGCGGGCTTATATAGGGAAATTTCCCACCAAATTTTTTTATAATGGTTGAACCGTGTTTATATTTAATTCCAGAAACAAGAGCTTGGCTAACGACAAGCCGCTATCACTTTCCTTAAACTCACTCGCTTTACAGGATAAAATTTGTTGAAACTCTGTAAATACTTCTTCTAGATCTGTATTTTTGGAAATAAATACATAGCGTGAGTTAAAGGATTTTATATCTGATGTTTCTTGAGAAGCTAATAGATATAATCAATCAAAATATTCTCGGACTTAGAAAGCTCTTGAATAGAACTGCCAGGAACTACTTACCAAACTAGGTAGAGAAAATAAACTTACACTGGTCTGGATATCTGGAAATTCAGGATATGAAGGCAACGAAAGAGCTGATGCTCTTGCGTGGCAGGTGGCCGCAACGGCCTTCATAGGACCACAACCAATACTGGGAATAGCTTACAATACAGCTAAAAAAGCCTTCTTCATGTGGACACAACAGCAATTTGTAGGCAAATGAAGAGCGTCACCGGGCCTAGCTCATTCAAAGATGGCAGTTAATCCACCATCAAGAGTGAGAACTAGACAACTACTTTAAATTGGCCCACAAGCAGGTACAAGCTGTAGTTAGCATGTACACTAGCCATGCTAAGAAGCCATATGAGCAAGATAGGGCTTTCCGAAGAAACG
>JAEQML010062288.1:0-24574 GCA_016904865.1 Pissodes strobi | reverse complement strand
AACTGATTTTAATCATCTCCTGATGATGCTAACATGGTTAGCGAAACGCGCGTCGAGTGCTAAAATTCTGTTTCGGTATTGTGGATAAAACTCTGTTTTAGAACCGAAGGCCATATTCCCTTTTTGAGGTAATTTTGTACCACGGAGGTAACGGAGGACATTTTGAATACCCTAATTATAGCGTGCGCATACTATACGACTAGGCTTGTGGCACATACCCCATAGTTTCGTAACTAAAAAGGGAAATACATTTTTAACCCATTTGCCTGAAGGGAAAAAGCGAACTGAAGATTGGCAACACGGATCTGAACAGAGCAGTAGCACCGAACATTAACAATGTTCGGTGGTAGCACCGAACATTAACAATAGACTAGAAGGTTCACTCTAAGTTCCGGCCCCAGTATTTCCCTGCTTGCCCCTTCGCGGAACCTGGTGAAATCCTCAGAACTCGTGCCACGTTTCACCCCGTCTCGTCTTGCCTTTGTAAGCGCTACATCAAAAGTGCCAACTGAGACTGAGAGTGGACCTTCTAGTCCCTTGTTAATTTTCGGTGGTAGTAATGTAAGTTGGTAGTGCTACGCCAGTTTAACCTAAACACTCGGTCTTTGTAGTCTTTTTATCGGCTCAAATGTGGTGTTTGCTTAAACTACTCTATAAGACTGACAATTTTTTGTTGCAAAATCCGAGACATATATGTCAGGAGATTCTATTTATATGTTAACCAATGAAAAAACGATTTTCAATTCCAGATAAGGGGCAGCTCTGGAGTCGAATAGCTCAAAAACTAATTGTGCAAGTATATACATATTATACACTTTTGAAAAGAGAATTATGAGAAGAATCTAAACATTGAAAACTATACAGAACGTTTCTCTAAAAAATTAATTTGGTATGTCACTCGTTTCTGACTCACCCTGTATATTTAAAATTATTTTTTTCTAGGGCGTTCCCTGAAATCCATACAACTTTTGTATTTAGTATATTTTTCTATCTGCAAAAATAAACCCTGTAAGGTGTGGCGAAATATAAATGGCACTTGTACCATGATTATTTATTATTTTTATGAAAATCACAAAAAAAAACAAAATATCACAAAATAGTCGCTAAAGCACTCGAGAACTCACAACTAGACCGTAAACAGCTGCGGTCACGAAATATAAATCAGCTGGGAGGGAGCGACAATGTTGCCAATTCTAGGTAACGTTGGCCAAACGAATAGAATTACCCATGTCTTTACGTTTCAGCAAGTTGCTTCTAACAGCCCTGGTAGCGCAGTTGCAGTGGTTAGATTCTGTGCTTATGGCGGCCCGGGTCAATACCTTGTTGTAGAAGTATTTCCTGGGTTCTAGTCCCGTTGGTGGCAACACTTTTTTTATAAGGTTATGTTATCTTCTTTTTTAAATTTGGGTTAGTTATGTTTGATTGCGTTCCGGAGCGAGCGAAGTTAAGTTACTCTTTTAAATTATAAATAATGGACACTGAGAACTGGCAACGTTGCCCTCCCCTGATTTATATTTTGCCACCGAGGCTGTTATTTCAATTCCCCGCCATACCTACGCCAATTTTTAGCCTTCACGCATGCGTACGTGCTAATTCATATATTTTTCAAAATTGTTTTGTCTTGATTTTGGGCATTGCCTTGGGTTAGTTTTGTTTGATTGCGAAGGGAGGGCCATGCGTGAAGTGAAATAACTGAAATATTACTGCTGTCAAATGCGCAGGTTCGAAGGTAGAAAATTTGCTGTAGGTAGACGCGAGTGTTATTTCAGGGGAGGGCAACGTTGCCAATTCTCAGTTCTCTTTACTTTTAATTTAAAAGAATATTAACTCCATGCATGGCTCTCCGCTCGCTTCGCTCGCTAAACTAATCCTAACTAACCTAAATTTAAAAAAGAGGCAAACGTAACCTTATAAAAAGAAGTCTTGCCACCAACGGGATTTGAACCCGGGCAACCAACAGGACGTAATTTGCTGAAACGTAAAGACATGGATAATTCTATACGTTTGGCCATCGTTATCAAGAAGTGGCAACGTTGCGCTCCCTCCTAGCTGATTTATATTTTGTGACCATAGCTGTCTACGGTTTAAAATCATGATACAAAAAATTTGTATTATGGTCTAAAATGTCCTAGTAAAGGCCGCAAAATAAAAAATCAGTGTTGCCAGAGTACTATAATATAAATAATTTAAAGGAAATTCTAATAGAATGTTCACAGGTTAAGGCAATTGCAGATTAATTTTTATTTAATTAATTTTGCAAGTTATTGGCTACAAATATGTGAGTCTGGCTATGGCGAAATAACGTTGGACCGTGCTAAAACGTAAACAATAATTGGCTCTCTTGTTTTTCAAGTCTGTGGTTTCCTCAGATATCGGAACTAACCCAGCCTAGTTTCGTCATAATAATCGTCAAGCATGACAACGATTGCAATTCTATTCTAGGAATAAAATTATTCGAATTTCACGAAACTAGCATTAAATATATAAATAACTAACTCTTCTTTAAAACAAATTTAACGTAATAATTCTAGTACTCCGGCCGGGCTGTGCGTCGTACGGTTCGTTAGTCTTTGCGGGACGGGACCCAGAAACCGCTGTTTCCCGCCTTAACCAGTTTTAGCCGGTTGCTGCTTCAATACAACCCAAAGTGGCAAGCTAGCCTAGTCGCTTCAATCCAGACCTGACTCGATGCTCGATTGTTTTATCGTCTGAATATTTCCGATCGCAGTTAGCGTCGCTATAAAGCTATAATTCAGTGCGATAATAATTACATACTGTACCGTGTCGGGGGTTACTATACTTTTGTGTGGTGCAATCGCGTTTCAGTCGTGACCCGGTCTTATTGCCACCTGTTTTCGTAATGATGATTTTTCGCTGATCAAATTAAATGGAATACAATATACTTTGTTGAAAACCCAGTGTTATCGTGTGAAAAATTCAGACAGAGTTACTTAATGGTTAAATTATTTCGCCGTCGGTTCGGTTCTTATCCCTCTACCTTCGCCCAGGAATGGTTGCTGCTGACCAAGTCGTGTTCGTTCGAAACCCTCGCTGCTTGCGTACAGCGATGCTACAACAGGAGATACTCCAGTGCACTGTTTACCTCTTATACCAAGGAAAACGCATTAGATGACATCAATTTTCGCTTAAGGGCGGTCAAAAGAAGAGACACCTGCGACGTGTACTTCTGTCACAGCCGTAGCTCGGTATCGTTGGTCTGATCCTGATAAGCCCGAGATATGACTCAGGAAAGTCGCTTGTATCTTTTGATACACACCATGGTCATCGCCGACTATGATTTCCTAATCCAGGCGCAGTTTTTCCATACGTTTCTCGATGGGTTTGCGCAGTTGGACAACGCGCGTTTGATTGCTCGCAGGGTGAGCATGAGGCTGCACCCTTCGCTGCGCGGTGGTAGAAACAAGACGGCGCTGCAACGGCTTCAGGCGCCCTCTCTGAAGAGCGTGATGAAACGAAACTCGGCCGTGGTGAAGCACCATTTGAGGACTGTTCACATGTAGGTGCTTTCTCTAAGTATTATTAATAATAATAATAATAATACCATTAATTATGACCTAAACCCTATTTTAAAACGTTATTTACCCACGTTGGCTCTCTGGTGGGAGCCATCGCTGTATGGCCAAGTATTTTTTAGCTCTGTCAATTAAGTAAGTTTGTAGAAACAAGGGTACCGGATTTTTCACACAGATCCGGACTTAATTCATTTATATTTTTTTAATTTTGATTACTACAAAAATAGTGATACAAGTTCACTCACATTATCATTATCACATAAAAAAGCTGTGATTCGTGATTTTTTTCTATAAAAACTACAATTAAAACAACTTCCATAATCAATAAACCAATTTATAAATAATTTCGAGGATATTTTTCGGTTAATTCAAATAAAACCAACTTCATTACGGGCTTAATTATCAAACAAAAGGCAAGGGCAATTTACAAATGTCGTCGATTACTATCGCCTAAAAATCATTGATAAGGAAAGAGACGTTAGTTAAATGGCTTATAGTATTAAAATATTGACCAAATTCAGGGAAAAGCAATTTTTTTGTTTTGGATGGATTTTAATTTTCTTTTTAGGAAAATGCTGGCAAAATATTTGACTTTAAACGTAACGAGTTACCGTAACTGTATGTAACCTAAGCAAAAAGCTGAAAATCAGTGTTGCTATTTTAGTACAATAATTATAATAAATTTAGTTCATTTCGAATGTGAGTACAAAAGTGCAGGAAATGGGTCATAATTTATTATTATAAGGGCACAAAAATCGGATTCTTAAATGCAAACAACACATTGACAATAACTAATTATTTACATCAATTACAGCATATCTACTTAACATTAATAAAACATATTTCAGAACATTAAACTTTGGGCTGTCGATTTGCATGTTGATACTGACTTAACATATTTACCACATCGTACTATGGTAGTGCTGGGCTGACGGTATATTCTGCATTAAATTTAGTTAAAAGGAGAAATATAACTGACTAATAATCTTCTCTTAAAAAAAGAAATTATTGGCAGTTAACTTATTACGAGTGAGACCTGTCATCTGCAGTGTTAAAAAGTAAAAAGTATTTTTTCACTTATTTCATCATAATATTTGAAAAATTACCGTTCTTAGTTATTTTAACCTATAATTTTCTATAAAATTTGCTTATGTTTGTTACTATTTTTACTGATAAATTTGTTTTTAATTTTTCAGTTTAGGAAATATATAAACTTTTCATAAAGATATCTTATTTATTCAGGCAACTAATTATTTCGCACAGCAAAGTACGACCTGCTTTTGTCAAGTATTTTTATCTTTTAATTAGTACAATTTAGTAAATCTGTAAAATTCACTACGACAACACTACTGAAGCTAAAAATTTTGTTTCCTATATTCAGCTTTAGAGTGCCTACAAAAATTTTACTACTTTTATTTTTATTACTAGATTTAAGAGAAAAGTTTGAATTAAATACAATGCATTTAAAATAGCTCTCAGAATACCTCCAATAAAACACATAATAATTATTGCCTGATTATACTGATGAATTTGAAGAATTATTGTAAATATTTATAGTTACTGTCGATTTATCATGAGAATTAATTGTCATTTGTGGTAAATTCTGTGAAGATATAATATTTTGTATGACAAATTGCTGATTGTTAAATTGTGTGACTCCATTAGCGGTTGAAGATGTTGTATGCTCGAGTACATGCTGCTCAAAATCAGTTTGGCAACTTGTACATGGTAAAGATTGACATATCCGATGAGGACAAAATATTTGCAAATTCAATTCTCTGTTTTAATGAAGTGTCTACCTATATAACCTTCAGCAATAGTTGACGATTTCCAAACACCATGTTGCTTATTGTATTCAAGTCACCGTTGTTCACCAGATGTGTAACACTAGAACGTCTTAAGCAATGGTTAGTAAACCGTTCTGGTTCAGGCAACTTCAGATATGTAGCAATAGCACATGGACCCTTACCTATTGTATTGATACCAATGAGACAGTTAATGCGGTGTTAAAAAACCTTCGATGTGTAACATGCTTCAGATTACGACTAAAGTATTACTTCACCAAGTTTATCCACTCTGCCTTAATTATTATAAATTGCCTTGGAATGTAGTTTTATTTTGGTCACCGAGTCATTTCCGGATTCTATGTGATCAACTAACATATCGGTAATTTCTTATCTATGGCAGGCTCCATTATAATAATCTAAAATATACTTATCACATTTAGCACTTTTATGTTATTTTATCAGCTTCTGTTATAAAACGATTAATTTATTCAACTTCCAATTTTTTTTATTTTTTTTTTGGCTGTTAGCCATTAATCGCGAAAACTTTGATATGTCTGTATTTAAATAAGATCGTAACATAGAATGCATTGACTATAATAATGAAAGGGTTTTTTTCAGCTTACTTGTCTGGTCAAAATAAGTACATTTTCATTTTCAGGAACTCTTTGTACGTTGTTTTCTTCACGCCATGATTAAAAACTGGAATATTCCATTCTGTAAATTTTTTGACATTTTTCTGGAAAAGTTTATCGAAACTACTTTCAGCAATACTCCGTAATTCTGGTTTTTTTTCTAGGCTCATTTTATTAATAATAAGTTTCCAAAGCTAATTATTAAACGGCTGTAATATTTCAAATATGTCAATGTCAAAGAACTTTGTGAATAATGAATATGGCGGCCGAGATGCAAATGTCACTTAGAGCTAGATCTAGCAAGACTCCTAATCAGCCTTCAGTTTACTGATGTCTTTGCGGTGCAATGAATTGTGTGAGAGTGCCCTGGTGGTTGAGTGGTTAGATTCTGGACCTCTGATACGGTGACCCGAGGTTCAATTCCTGTCGGTTTTTATTTTTTTTTTTAGATTATGTTATATAGTATTTTTTCTTAATTTTTTTCATGATTTTGAGTATGTCTTGGGTTAGATTGGGTTAGCACCTGGTTAGTTTCCTTTTCTTGAGCCCCCGTAGCGAGCGGAGGGCCATGCGAAAAGTGAATTTATGCAACTCACATTACTCTGCTCAGAGTTGCGGGGCGGTCCCTAGATTCTTGTAGACCCTTGTTGTTTTTTTATTCGTGCCAATTGTACCAACCCCATAAAAATAGAATCGTTTTTAAGGAAAAATAAATCCTAATTTTTGTAAGTTTTCGAAATGTTAATAACCAAAATAAAAGGAAATGAGATATACGTTTTATGCGACGTTTTAAAGCAAAGACATTTATAGGTTAAATGTGTTTGTTTTAAAGCACTTCTCTTTTTAGAAAACTCGTTTCCCAAACGACATGTGGACAAAAACAATGTCAGTTTGAAACTCGTATCTCGGCACACAAAGGAAAGTGTCAAAAAGAACCTCTTTTGGAATCTTTTTAATTTTTTTAAAGGTTGGTTGCATTTATAGTAACAAAATTGTTTTTGTTAAGGCCACCCAAGGTGAGGCCAGGGAGGAAAAAAATTAAAAGGAGAGGCGACAGCCTGTCAGTCGATTGTCGATTTTGTATGCGAATGTCCAGGCACAAAGGGTTTAATTGTCAAAATCGAAACACCATCAGCCAATCAGCCGATTTCAGGTGATCAGATGTCAGTAGCCTAATAGTTATTTATGCAACAAGTGTGTAAAGTGACCCTTTTTTATGAGTGGAAATATTGTCGCTTGAGCCGTAGGCGAATGCGACAATCCCATGAATAAAAAAGGATAGTTTACACATGAGTAGCATACAAAATTTTTTCTACTACCGAGAAATGTATGAAAAAACAAAAATATTATTAGATTACTTTACGCACTAGTGCGTAAAAAACTTATTTTATGCACTGCACATTAAAAAGGCCTATTTTACGAATCTTAGAGAGTGCGTAAAGTGAGTATTTTACGCACAGTAGTAGAAAAAATATTTTTCTCACGATACTTAGTGGTATTGTTGTCGATGGAACAGAGTCAAGGTCACCAAAAACGGGTATACCAACAAGAAAGGTGCCGACGCTTATTGTCGCCTCTCCTTTTAGTTTTTTTTTCTCTCTAGTGAGATTCAGTGAGAGCCACTGTATGGTGAGACACAGCCCAACGCCACCTGGTCCAGGTGGCGTTACACCCAAGGATTTAATAAGGAATTTAATCCTTGGTTACACCGCCCTGAAAGAGATCTGAAGTGATAAAGACGTCATAAATCACAAGATGGTCGTGCAAGTAGGCTAAAAAATGATTTTTTTTTTCATTAAGACATGTTCAAAATAGTATAAAATACACGTTTTAAAAGACATTTAGCGCTTTCTAATTTCGTGCTCGATGATTTAATTTCAACACCTAAAAGATCCTCCTCTTTTCGAAAATAATTCTTAATTTTTTCAAAGGTTGGTCGCACTGATAGGTTAATATAAATTTGTTATGTCAGAGCCGCCATAGCAAAAGTTGTGAACCGCCTTGAAACAATACCTCCTACAGTGAGGCCGGACCATTGACTTATACTATCTATGGGCCTGACCAACGACGTCTAACCCAAGAATTCGTTGGGCCTGACGGCTTACGCGTGACGTCATCAAATCTAGGCATAAGTTATTAACAGGCGTATATTTAAATGTGCATTTTCTTGTAAAATTTCTCTGTTAAGTAGACATTTTAGATGCGAAAATCTGGACATAATATACTTAATAAAAACTTGCTTTTTTTGTAAATTTAAATTTTAATTAAAAAAACTTTCAAAATAGAAAAGAAAACAGTATTATATACAACGTCTTAGAGCACTCGTACGTTGAAAAACACCCCGCAAGCATGATTTCCTAGTTTCATGGTCATGCAAAAAAAATATGGTCTTTTAAAACTAGAAAATGATATGTTAATATACCTACTAATTTTCTATTTTGCGTTCAAAATGATTTCATTTCGACACCTAAAGGAGCATCTAGGCATTAACGTGATATATTTTCATGTCCCTGTAAGTATTTTTCTTGAAGGCAAAATTCACCTACTGACTGTCATTCTGACATGTTTAAAATAAGGCCTTGATAATCTCATAAATCAGCCACTCAGTCAGTCATCCGATTATAATAATATCTACGTCCCAAAACACTTTCAAACATCGAAAGTTTTTCGCTTTGCATTTTAATACACAAACAAACTTCTCAAAATAAAATTAAGTTGCAGATTGAACTGGTTCAAACCAATGGAAACACAATAAATTACCTATCGTTGTGCTGCCGAGGATAAAATTTTTCCGATACCTACCAACACGTGTTTATAGTTTACAAGTATAATTCAAAGTCTGTTTAATTTGCCTATAATAGGTAGGTATTTATTATTGAAGCGTTAAGGAGCCTTCAAGTGCGAAAGGTTCGCAAGTTTACAGAATATATTGTATATTCTGTAAACTTTGGCAGGGGCGAACAACCAATTAAATTCAAATTGAAACACACCGTTTATGCTAAAAATCGAGATAAAAATTAAATATTCTGACTATTTATTACAGTATAAATTCTGCCATCATCACAACAATGTAATTAGCCCATGCATTGCCCAACGATTATTATCCATTAAGACCACTTAACAACAATAATTATTAGCACATGTTTAATTACTGCTTTTAATTCATTATGGGCAAATCAAAACTCTAATTTCATTTAATTAAGACTGACGGTTTAGTTAGACTGTTTGCTTTGTTTACTATTAAGAAATAAATTATAACAATTTGTTTTAATTTTTGTTTTGTTTTGTCAGCCTAAGGTTACGAAAGTTAATCAGCCCTGAATATGATAGATGTTGAATTAATATTAATTAACGTGGAACATTTTGCAATTTTTAAGGAATATAAGAGGCAAATTTGAATATTCTGTATTATAAACTCCCTATATACCTTCTGCACGTTCTTCATGCCTCTGCGTGCCCTCTTCAGAAATATTCATCAATATGACGCATACAACTAACGAACTAACTTGCTGGGCACTAAATCCATTGTATTGCGCCATACGAGCACATTTTTAATATGATGGAAAATAATATACGTGGCAAAAACATGATTGATTCTGAACAGTTTCAAAATACTTATGATTGTTTTTCTCAACAAGTCTTTTTGATCAGGTTTTTAAAATAATTCTATTCTCAAATAAGGTATGAACAAATTGTTACTTTCAATGTGTGTCGCTTAGTTTTCTTTCAATTATGGATGGGTTTTCAGCTATTGTGCGTTGAAGTAGAATTTTGATTTTTCGTTACAAAACATTGAATGCATTAACCCGATAAATGTTTCATTAATACTTACACATTTCAACATTGAATATTTTTGTTTCAGCGGCCCCGAGTTCCATAAAACGACGCCAAATTCCCAAAACGGAGACACCTGTCTCAATCAACAGGCCCTCGTTCGGCAAAACACCCCGATCAGCAATCCCCAGAGTCCCGAGAAGAAAGACGAGGCTTCAATTAGTGATAATGGAATCACTGATGTGAGTATTCTTAATCAAATCAAATCATGTTTATTGGTGTTAATATGCAGAAATGCATTTATAACGTCATTATAGACTATAGTAAACTCAGGTTAACTAAGCAACCTAAGTTAAGTTTAAAAAAACCTATGACTAAAAAAAATATAGTTTAATAACAACACACTAATCACATATAAATATCAAACTTTACAATCTTAAAATTTGAACGCATACTCGATTAGAATACATAATACAATTACAAGCTCAAAACAACACAACATGACATCACAAAGTCAAGCTGGCCAGAGAACCCGTGTCGCAACTCAAATACTCCTCAAAGGAATAGAAGGTCTTACTCTTTAAAATCGCCCTCGTTACGTCCTTAAACTTGTCAAAATTGGGGGACCTAACCACCTAACATTGAGGGGAAGGATGTTAAAAAACTTTCCACCAAAGAAATTTGTGCCACTTCTAGCTCTGACAAGTCTCAGATACCCCGGAACCAGGTTTTCATTATTTCGGGTTTGGTAGGGGTGAATGGATGCATGGGTATTAAAGAGATTAATGTTTTTCCTAACATATAGTAAACACTCTAAAATAAAGACACAGGGAAGAGTCAATAATCCCAGCCCAACAATCACCCGATGGCAGTCCTCCCGGTACCCCAGGCCTCCCAGTATTCTCACACATCTACGCTGAAGACGAAAGATTACGTCATGTGCATGAGCTGAGTGGCCCCAGACTAGAATCGCATAGCTCATCTAGCCATGGTAGGCTTTTAGTAGAGAGTCTAAAGAAACACAACTTGAGAGGTTCCTGATACGGTAAGTTGACTTAGCCAACTTCTTTCTCAGCTTCAGCGCATGAGAGTTCCAAACCAAAGAATGATCAAGGTTCACACCCAAAAATAAACCTCCCGCTGATCGTCAGCCAGAATCACATGGTCACTCTCTCCACCCCGAAGGCTGAAATTGATTGATTGAGTCTTCGATGTATCGAGACATAGTTTGTTTGATAAAAACCACCTTTCCACATTCAATTGCGCCTCAGTCATGCCAGAATCATCTATGTTTACAAGATCATAAGTAGTAAAAATTGTGGTGTCGTCTGCAAAGAGAATTATGTCACTGCGCTTTTGAAAGTTTACAAGGTCATTAACATAAATGAGAAAGAGGACCGGACCTAGTACAGATCCCTGGGGCACACCTAGATGTACTGGGGCCTCCTGGGAGTTTCTCGAGTGGTATGACACAAACTGGGAGGGCTCTCCGAAAGACAAGATCTTACTAGCTGAACACTTTCAGGTAGAAAACCATATGAGATTTTAGCTTCTCAAGCAAAATGATTTCATTTCATTTCATTTATTTATTAGTGCCAATATACAAAAGAGTATTTACACACGTCAGTAAAAAGAGAAATTACTAAAACTTACAACTAAAACAGTTGACAAACATTTAAAAGAGTTAAAATTTGGGAACAAGTAAAATATATAACTACCATAACATAACTGGACTGGACTAAGTACAAAAAATAGACAATAAAGTTTAAAAATATGACACATCAAAATTAAAATTTAAATATTCGTCAATGCTATAGAAAGCTCTGCTGATAAGAAACTTTTTTACTGTCCTCTTGAGTGCTGCAAGGGGGAGTTCCCTGACAACTTGGGGAATCTTATTATAAAAAATCAGAGACAAACAGCCGGGACCATCCCTACACCTCTCAAGACGTCTGTAAGTGGACACCAAGTCACGTCTCCTGCGAGTGTCATGATTATGCAAGTCGGAATGTCTAACTAGTTGGTTAAGCCTAGTTTGCACAAATAACAGGCACTCTAAAATGAAAATAGACGGTAACGTTAATATCCGAAGATAGATAAATGCAGGATGGCAATCCTCTCTGTACTGTAAACCCCCTACAACCCTTACTGCCCTTCTCTGTACTCGAAAAACATCCATGGCTCCAGGTGCATGTCCCCAAATTAATATGGCATACGCAATGTGAGAATGGCAAAGAGAGAAATAAGCCTGCAATAGAATTGATCTAGAAACATTATCAGAGAGCCTACGCGAAAGAAAGATGTTAGAGCTTAACTTAGCTGAAATGCAGTCAGTATGAAACCCCCATCGCAGTCTTGCATCCAGGTGCACCCCAAGGAACTCCACACACACACCTTCACACTCAGTAGGAAGCTATCTCATAGAAAATATAATTTTCTGGGTTTTTTGGACATTCAAAAAGAGCCGGTTTGCTGTGAACCAATCCACTGCAGTATTAAGTGCCTCACTTGAGGCTGCATCTGCCACATCAACCTCTAGACCAGTGCTGAATATGGTGGTATCATCCGCAAAGAGTGTATATTTGTTAATGCGGTCAATGTCAGGCAAATCATTGATGTAAATTAGAAATAATAGAGGGCCCAGTATTGAGCCCTGTGGCACCCCCACCTTTACCTCTCTCTCTGACGACCTCACACCACCAACATTCACAACCTGGAATCGGCCGGATAGATAACTAGATATAAGATGTACACTGATTTCATCAAATTTGTATTTACACAGTTTTTGTAAGAGCAGGTCATGGGGAACACAATCGAAGGCTTTGCTTAAATCACAAAATGCAGCCGACAAGTATCCCCTACCCTCAAACACCTCCTGAATTTGCGACACAAGATTCAAAACGGCCAAAGTTGTACTACCTCCCCTCCTAAAGCCAAACTGTTGGGGTTTTAGTAGATTGTGAGCCTCTAAGAAACTAACTATACGAAAGACCATAAACTTCTCGAAAACCTTTGACAGAACAGGAAGTAATGAAATAGGTCTAAAGTTACTAGGATCAGTTGTAGCACCCTTTTTATGAATTGGTACCACCATGGCTTTCCTAAGGACTGACGGGAAAACACCTGCTCTGATGCAGGAATTGATGAGTTTTGTTAGGGGTATAAGAATAATGTTTTTGATGCTCTTTATGAGCTCAGTGGTCAGGCCAAAGAGATCCCTGCTTTTTTATTCTTTAGATTGGTAATAATGTCTCGTATGTCATTGAAACTAGCCTCGCCAAAAGTGAACTCTTCCACCTGCCGTATGTTCAGCAAATCAACTGGATCAAGATTAGAACCATTCAATTGACTTTGCAAATTGGGAGCTATGTTGACAAAGAAGTTATTAAAATCATCAGGTGAAACATCATATTTTGGACTATCATTTATAACTCCACGATACTCATTAATGATATTCCACATACATTTAATTGGGTTTGTAGAGTTGCCAATGAGGTTGTCATTGGAAGCAATTTTGGCCTCTTTAAGAACAGAATGATACCTTTTTTTATATTCATTTATTTGGATTTTTAGAGCATCAGAAGGAGTTTGGTTATATAAATCCTTCAAAAAATTAAGAACTTCCCTCATTGATTTTACCTCATCAGTAAACCAATTAATAGTGCGATTCTGATCGTTCCTTTTGTGATAGGTTCTCTCTGGAAAAGAAGCAAGAAATGCCTCCGTCAAGGAGTCTTGAAGGAGAGTAAATTTTTCATTCACAGTCAAGGAGTTACACTTAAGAAATTCCCAATCCAATTGTTCGACAAATAAATAAAAGGCCATTTTACCTTCCATTGAAATTGGCCTACAGACTGTCTTAGAATATGCAGGCTTACCTTTTTTATGAGGAAGTTGGAATTTGACAAGTTGACCAAGATGATCAGATAGCGCAGAGTCAACCACCGAGACCCAGTAGTTCCTTTCCTCCAGATCAGAGAAAACATTGTCAAGGCAACGACTCTGACGAGTTGGTACATTAATCATCTGAAATAGACCAAAAGAGTTAATAAGACTACAGAGAGTCTTACTATTTTCCGATTCACTGCCAAAATAAACATTAAAATCTCCTGCCATAAGGACATGACCGTCTCCCTGGGCAAAGCCGAGAGCTCCTTCAACCGCATCCAAGAACACCTGAAATGAACCAGATGGTGATCGGTAAAGTGATATTATATAAAGTTTAAGTGTCTTTAAATATATACAACATATTTCAATTGACATTTCAACCGACATAGCATAGATTTCACTTACGACTGTAAAATCATAACTTTTATTGCAGCGCCTCCTCCTCGATGATCTTTTCGGCAGATAGAGGTAGCCAATTTATGTTTGGCTAGCTGAAGCCCCTGCACTTCAGATTCACATAGCCAATGTTCACTGAGGCAAATAATGTCAGTATTCAAATCCTCAATGAAAGCTTCTAGTTCATTAATTTTCTGCCGGACTGATTGAATATTAATATGAAACAAGGGGATTATGTTGGCTTGTTTATTTGTCTCCTTGTGGAACCCTGGTTCCGCTGTAAATTCTGAAAATGGTTGATCAAGGTGCCTTCCGGCCACAGCTCAGATGCCATTACTTCATGATGCTTATCTTCCGGTACGCCCAGTCTGAAGGAACTTTTTACTTTTGCATTTGTAGTTGACATTTTGTTACAAATACAATTTTCACCCAAACTATGACTGTTGAAAAACTCAATGATATCAAGTTCTCTAGTACTTGGTTCAAAACCTGATACATATAACCAGACTCTTTTTATTTTGCAAACTTGGGCCATTTTCAATGTTGACTCATTAGTATTAGTACCTATTTTTGGCGTAGGACGGGGTGGAAAAGAATGAGAATTTTTACCTTTTTTCCTGTTCTTGACCAAGATCCAAGGCTCTCCTACTTCCTGGATAGTTTCCGGTTCAACAGATATTGGTCCTTTGTTATTATTGGCCTCTTCCGTTGGTTTATTGACATTAGATTTGTCCTTCACCGGTACCACAGTTTTCCGCTCGGTAGACTTTTTAGAGGACTCTGGGGAAGATTTTGACGCCGATTCGGTGTCGAATTTTGTTGTTGTATTTTTGTTATTAGTAACCTTAACCTAGTTTTCTGGGTATCTAGGGTCAGCGCTATCGGACATTTGCCGTCTCTGATTACTTACGGACGGACTGGTTATTTGGCAACATTGGTTGGGGTTGGGCGAACCAGCCGATCCATCAAAAACAAAAACGTCATCATCAATCGATCCGTTGTCAACGTCAACAATTTCCTGGTCCTGGCTTTTGTTATTGTTTGATGTGAGAGACACAATCAAATGCCTTTGGTAAATCCAGGAAGGAAGCGTAGGTGTCATGTCCCAATTCAAAGCCTTCAATAACATGCCGAATAAGATCGTTAATGGCCAACACCGTTGATTTATTTTGGCGAAAACCATATTGTCCCTGAAAGAATAGATTACACCTCTCAAAATGGTCACAGATTTGCATCTTTAAAACACGCTCAAAAATCTTGGAAAATATCGGCAGGATAGAATAGGTCTCTAATTAGACTGATCATGCTGTGATCCTTTGTTCTTGTAAACTGGAATAACCGAGGTTGGCATCAAATGTTTTTCTTCTTCGTGGGTTGGCTGACTGTGTTTTAATATCAGCTCTAAGATAGGCATACTTTTCTCTTTGTCATTCCCATATATCTTATGCCATCATTGTGTGGGGTCACAGTCCAGGTGCCAAAAGAGTTTTTGGTCTGCAGTGTCGTGCAATTCGCGTGCTTGCCGGTCTTACATACAGGGCAATCTTTTGTTGACCTCCATATAATGACTTTACCATCATTGTTCATTTATGATAGTCTTCTTTACGTTAAGAAGAATATGGCTTCATATCAGACACATGAACAGGTGCATACATATAATACCAGACAGGGATGCCAATTAGTTCCCAATTCCCAGCGATTCGAAAGATGTAGGGATGGTATAGGCTGCCTATGCATAAGATTTTATAATAAGCTTCCTGATAACTTAAGAGGTCTCTCATTTAACATATATAAAGGATTTTCTTACCAGAGGAGCCTTTTACAGTCATGTGGAATTTTTGCACTGTGCCTTTTAGATGTAAATTAATGTTTCTTTTTTGTTTATCTCTGTTTAAGCCTAAAAAAAATTTCTATTAGTGTCATTTTATCCCATTTTAGTGAGTTGACATGGATATTGTTACTTTTAATGTGTATCTTTGAGTATGCGTCTGTTTTTTATTTTTTACTTTAACAATTTGTTTTTAGATTGTCTTAATGTTCTAGGGTATAGACTATAAGATTATTTTTGATCTACTGACTGGTGTAAATACATTTGTATATTAGCACCAATAAATTATTTGTATTTGTAAGTGGTCGTGGATTTTGTTTGATCTTAAATCAAATCAAATATAATTTTATTCGCCATAGGAATGTTTACAAAAATGTATGGAAGCTTATGTGGCTAGTCAAAACACCTGAATAAAATATCATTGCATATTGAACCAACTACGGAAATTGACATATTTACATATCAAAGGGCTTTCTTTCTTAGATATATAGGAAATCTTCCACGGAATAAAAATGTGTTAACAATTAAAAATTGCTTTAATTCAGTCTCCAAATGTGTTAAAACATTTGATGCCCATGGCTCATGTAAAGTGAGATACTGGCGTTCTAGAAAAGTGGAGATGCCGATTAAACAATTTCTAGTATTATATTGATAAATATCAGAGTTTTCCTTGTGCTTCTTATAATTATCTTTAATATACAGTTCAGAGATGTACATTGATGGTAAAGTCATAATTCTACAGTTGCGAAACAAAGGCTTGCAAGATACTCTTCTAGTTTCATTATTCATACGTCTTAGAAAGCTTTTTATATATGGGCTGAGGATTCCCAAAAAAGTAGACCGTACTGAAGATGGGAGTGCAATAATAGATGTCTTTAGTCTTAAGTTTTGAGAATCTTATATATTTGGGGATTTTTAAATATGTTTGCTGTTTAAGTCTCAGATAGAGTACTTTTGAATTATGTATGGTTTTTTAAATGTAACATGCTTTATCAACCGAAACTTATTTCTTGACAATAAAGTATAATTGACATTGAAATAAGCTTCCCATTTTATTTTTCAGCCATTCAACAGTAACCAAATCAGTCAGTTCTCGAACCCCGACGAAACGGTCCACTGGTTGACGGCGAACCGTTTCGAGAAATACCTGGACATGTTTTCCAGATTTTCGGGATCGGACATGCTCCGCATGTCCAGGGAAGATCTGATCCAAATTTGCGGTCAAGCCGACGGAATTCGTCTACATAACGCTTTGCATTTGAAGTAAGTTCAATTTAAATAGAGGAGTTTGTCTAAGTGCTGCGTAAATCTTACTTTTCCTTCATCTTTATGTTTTTTGATCTGTCTCGAACTTGCATATGATAGCGCGCAAGGTTCACTAGTAAAGGGAGAATACAATATTATATTAAACTATTGTCAATTCAAGTGATAATATTGGTAGGTAGCATTCACTTGTCAAGGTGCAAAGAAACTTTTGTAATAATATGGTAAAACATTTAGAATTATGAATAAAGGTATTGATTTCAATGATAAAAAACGATATGAATCTTGGTCTTCTTTTAGCTTAGATATTTACACGTTCCTATGAAACCTTTTTTTTTCTAGGGCCATTGTCCCGAAATTGAAACTCTACGTCTGTCGCGAGAACATGTCCGTGTTCAACGCCATTTTCCTGAGCTCTCATAGCCACATGGAGCTCCTGCAAAAGCTATGCGCCATGACCACGATTAACCCGGACAAAGTCAAGGCGGTCTACATAGAGGGGCCCCATTCCATTCATATCCAGTTGAGCGACGACGTACTCAGACACGTGGAAGAAGAGACCATGTTCTCCCTGAACGTGATGCAAGAAAACGGCTACCACATACTGCTGCTTAAGCGGAAGGCCCAACACTAGAGCGCATTTAATTAAATGCTTTTTGTTTGGATGCAGTACAAATTTGTTGGGTAAAAGTTAGAAGATGAAACCTCCTAAGGCAAACCAAGGTACAATGGAAGTGAGAATCGGTGATGCCGATATCCATAATCTGCACCAAAATAATAATTTATTATTATTGTTGTTAGTTGATAATTATTGGAGGTTGGTGTTTTTTCAGTGAAACGAGAAATTCGAATATATAAATGAAAATCCGTTCGTTTTTAAATATGGGGAAGGTGATTAATAATATTTTTTAGGAGATTTATCACTAGTTTGTCGATTATCATAGAATGGCATGCAATATGTATAACTTTTATTCCTCATATACTTAGTTGAAAATATGTTATGTATTTACATTGTGTTTCAGCTATGCAGTCATAAAAAAAATCAAACAGATTGAAAAATTTCATATTCATTCATCAAGGATTGCTTGTGTGTGTGACGAATAGTCGTTGTTTTCTATTAGAGTTGCTGAACCGATGTTTCATAATTTAATGACTGCATACCTGAAAAAACTTGTATATGAAAAACTGATAATACTTGCACATTGGTTTCTTACTAAGAGTATGTCTGGACCAAGAGGAAGTTGGACTCTTTTGGAAGGAAGTCATTGAAAATTGCCATTTTTATGAACTATGACTTTCATTGTACCTTAGTTTGTTAAACTAATGTTACTCTTTTATGAACTCCTTAACGCTAAACTCGGAAGTCCTTAGAGGCAACCGAAACTTGGCATTGTCTTAAAATAGTACTGGCTCATCTGTAGGTGACCACAGTTGCTGGCGATTCTATTCGCAACAATCGCAAAAATCTTATCAGTGTGGGTAAAATATATGGACTGATATGACGACAGTCTTTTGAGAATTGTTTCAAATATTCATAAACTATCGTATCGCGTACAATTGGATGGTTTCTACACTGTGGGCAAAATTAAATTGGAACCCTCTTTAATGCTTAATAACTTTTTTATTTTCAAAGGATTTTTTATCATTTTTGGATATGTTATGGCCTAAGGTATTAGGATTAAAAAGAACTTTGCAGAGACGGTCTACTTCAGTGGCGTACAGAAAAGGGAGTATTTTTCAAAACCAATGTATTTCAGGGTCGTGGCAAAAATCGGCCAAATGAAATAAAGATGTAAAAATGGGCAAAAAAGATTTGAAAGGGTTCGGAATATTGACCATTAAAAAACCAGGTCAATAAAAACAAAATTAAAATTGATACTTTAATTTTGATAAAACCATGTCTTGTAGGCCAGGTTAAATTGGATCCTTTTTTAATGCTTAATGGCCTTTTATTTTCAATGGATTTTTTTATCATTTTTGGATATGTTATGGCCTAAGGTATTGGGATTAAAAAGAACTTTGCAAAGACGGTCTACTTCAGTGGCGCACTGAAAAGGGAGTATTTTTCAAAACCAATGTATTTCAGGTCGTTGCAAAAATCGGCCAAATCAAATAAAGATGTAGAAATGGGCAAAAAAGACTTGAAAGGGTTCGGAATATCGACCATTAAAAAACTAGGTCAATAAAAAAGAAAATAAAAATTGATACTTTAATTTTGGAAAAACCATGTCTTGTGGGCCAAGTTAAATTAGATCTTTTTTAATGCTTAATGATCTTTTATTTTCAAAGGATTTTTTATCATTTTTGGACATATGATGGTCTACGATATTAGATTCAAAAAGAAATTGGTAAAGCGGGTCTACTTCAGTGGCGTACAATTTAAAATATATATATTTTTTTATTTTAAAAAATTTAAGTGGATTCAAAATTTCTGTACGCCAATGAAGTAGACCCGTTTTGCAAAATTCTCTTTGATAAAAATTTCTTTACAAATAAAAAGTCACTAAGCATTAAAAAGGATCCAATTTAATTTGGCCCAAAATTAAAGTATAAATTTCAATATTGTTTGTAGTGACCTGGTTTTTTAATGGTTAATATTCCGAGCCGTTTCAAATCTTTTTCGCCCATTTTTACATCTATATTTGATTTGGCCGATTTTTGCAACGACCTGAAATACATTGGTTTGGAAAAATACCCCCTTTTATGTACGCCACTGAAGTAGAGCTTTTTTGCAATGTTCTTTTTAATCCCAATACCTTAGGCCATAACATATCCAAAAATGATAAAAAAGCCTTTGAAAATAAAAAAGTTATCAAGCATTAAAGAAGGTTTAATTTTGCCAACAGTGTATTTGTTTAATAGTCAAATGACGCAAGTTCGATCTATCCTTTTTAGTAAACATTAAGCGATACTATATTCGCAGTATCTTGAAAACAGAGTGCCATATTTAGCCTACATTTGCCCAATCTATAATAAATCTAGTGTTTTCGATTAGTCAGACAGAGCGTTAAAGTTGTCGGATATCCATACTTGAAAGTCAGGGTGTTCCTTAATGACGTGCGACTATTTCAGGACGAGATATCTCGGGTCATTTTATGAAGAAATACAGGGCATGTGTTAATAGAATATAAAACCACATATTTTACTAAGAAAAGTTATTATATCGCTCCACCAGTGGCATCCCTGCAAACGAGTCCACTGATATTTTTTACAAGAAAAGTAAATGCCACTGAATGTTTTTCATGTAAATATTTTTCCAATTAGTCTGCTAAATTCTACTTGAAAATGTTCTCGTAAAGCAACAAAACAATTAAATTAAAATTACTTCAGTTACGAGTACTGACGAATAATTTTAATTATTACTTGCGAGTGTGATTCCTCAAGACATTTTATGAACAAAATCCATATGAACATACAACGCTTTAAATTTATTAATGTTATTAACATTGATAATGAACAGTGGCGGCTCATGTTTTTTCCAGTGGGAGGGCGTACAAAAATAAATTAAAAACGACATTTAAATGTAAGGTTTTTTTTATTTTTTGTGTTTTTCCTCTGAAATATCCCATCTGCCTCCACTGATCATTATCAGTGTTAATAAAAACTAATAAACTTATATTGTTGCTTGTTCATAAAATGGCCTGAGGAATCACACCGTCAAATATTAGTACTGCATTCAAATTCTTTATTGGTCACAAAACAATGGTTTGCTTACACAACTCAATAAAATAATAATTAAAAAAAAAAACATTAAGGGTTAACACAATCAATCCTACATCTAGGCAAAAACAAATAGTTAAAATTATTTATTAAAGTCTAAGAATGGTTTATCAAGAAACTCACCATATGCATAAAAAGCATTTTTCATTAAAAAAACTCGATACATTAAATTCTCTTCTCTTCTCTTCTCTTTCATAAAGACAAAAGTGCAAAACAAAATCATTTTATTTTCAAATTAACACTATAAGTACATCAACACAGTATATGGAGTTTAGATATTACATAAATATAAAAAAAAAAACACAAAGTTAAGAGCTAAAAGGAATACTTTTGAGAAAAAAAGGGGACGTTAAGAAAATATCTTTTTTCTCGATTTATTTGCTGCAAAAACTTCAATTATTTCTGTCGCGTCTAGATTTTTAAGCAGGTCTGACTCTATTGACATTAATGCTAAGTCACTAAGTTTGGAATCGATTAACTTGGATCGTAGGTATTTTTTAACCCTCTTAAGAGTCCAAAAAGATATCTCTTCTGAACAGTTGTTGACTGTTTTAGATATAAACAATCTTAATGCTATGTCCAAGTTTGAAAATATTTCAGCTATATTTCGCTCCTTAAGTGATTTCAGTAAATTCCTTGGATCCAGCAGAATATTTGGAATACGTTTAACTTGAATCTCATTTTCCATGTCAACATCGAGATCATTTTTATAAGTATTGATCAATCTCAAGCAATCTTGCTTAAGATTCTCATCACTCAAAATGGCTAGATTGGTAAGAATCCCAAACTCTTTATTTACTTCTTGGTATGCCTCTTTTCTCTTTAACAGCTCATTTATCAATTTATCTATTAAGGGAAGAAATACATTTATTCGGAATTTTGCTTTTTCGTCTATAAAATCTGCTTCATTTTTTGCCTCGTCAAAAGATGCTTTTCTTTTTCTTTTTCTGGATATATCATACTGAAAAATATAATTTTGGCATAAAGTAGCAGCTTCAGTAAGAAATGATTTAAATTGATCGCGTATATTAGTTAAATACCCGTGTAAAGATTCATATAACCCAAGCACTGATTGTAAATCAATGTTAACTGCTTGGAGAGCTTTGCTTGTTTGATTAAATCTTTGCAATATTTTATGCAACTTCCAACTGCTTTAATTTATCTCTTAAATTTTTTGCTTCCGATCTGGTGGCAGATTTTTGAGATCCTGAGCTATTGACAGCAAAACCTCAGATATTTCATGATATGATGTGTATAATGCTTTACTAGCATCTGCTCGTGCACTCCAGCGCGTAACTGATAAATTTTTAATGGAATACTTGGACTCAAGCAAGGACCATCTTTGTGTTGATACCGAGAAAAAGTTGTATAATTCCTGTTCCACACCAAAAAACGAAGTGGAAGTTACACTAAAGTCAACTGATGACGTTCCCAGTAGATTCAGTGAATGGGCTGCACACGGAACATACGTCGCCAATGGATTAATTTCTTTAATTCTTGCTTGCAGCCCTGTATAGCAGCCAGACATGTTAGCATGCCATGTTGTCCTCTACAATCCATTAGATCAATTTGTAACTCTTTTAATTTTTCGGTAATGGCTGTAAATAACTGTCCAGATTTATGTCCAGCATTTGGTAAAAAACAAATAAATCGTTCAATGGGTGTGCCATCAACGAGGACATAACGAATAACAAAAGTTAGTTGATCAATGTGACTGATGTCAGGGGTAGAGTCGATAATGATGGAGAAATATTTTGCTTTATGTATTTCATCTATTATCTTTTTCCTTAATTGATATCCTATCGGACCAATTAACTCATCAACAGTTGTATGAGATAAATATGAAGGGACTCCTCTACCAGCATTTCTAAACCTAGCGATGTGATCTGCCATAAACGGATCAAATTTTGCAAGTAGTTCCAATGTGGCCAAAAATTTTCTATTAGAGGGAGATCCAAAAGTGTCTGTGTGACCTCGTAAAGGCAAACCCCGAAAACACAGTGACTTTATAATTTCAACCACCCTTAAAAGAACATTTTTCCAATAAACAGTCTCCTCGTTTAATGTTTGCATTAGTTGTCTATATACACGCTGTTTTTCGCACGACCTACTTATAAAGGCGCTCGTGCATTTGCGATGTTCTCGATTTTCTTCGTGCTCGTCAATTCTTCGACTATTACGCCAGTCATTAAATCCAGATGTTGCAAATTGTGTAGTACCACGAAAAATTCTGCATATTGCACAAAATACATTCCCAGTAGAAGTTGAATACACCTACCATGGTCGATTAACAGTCTCTCCATTTGTAAGTTTTCGAAAAAAAAAAATTTTTATACAGTACCTGTTTTTATCTGAATAAACTTTTTAAGATGCCGATGTCAATATTTTGTTGTATGCCAGCAATAGCGAGTCTATCACGAAGAGCTTCATCAATTTTCCAATTAACAGGGTCATTTAAATCCAAAGTCGGATATTTTTGGACATCATTTTCATCAGACTGAAAGAAAAATGAGCAATTTGTTAATTTCATATAACAAAAAATATATGCCATCACTAAAAACACCAAAATACAACATTTTTTGTTTTAATGCTCAAAATAAAAGTGGCGATAGGGTACGATAAGTTTACGAAAATAATGAAGTATAGGTAATAAACGCACGCTTTAATGAAATAAAAAAATCGGCAAGTTCATTATAATTTAAGTATTTTAATTAACTTACCTCAGATTCTTGGCCAGTTACTATGGTTTCAATCGTACAAAGGTCGCCAGCTAAATCATGTCCTCTCAGAGCAATAAAAACAGTATCTAATTTTGGTAATTTTTGAAGTAAACTAAGTTGTTGTTTTTATGTTTAGCCCTTTTGCGATATTCAGCACCACTAAATTTCTTTTTTAAATTTTTATCACTCATGACGAAAACCACTTTGGCACCAGACACTGACACTAATCACTAAGGATACCCAATAACGAACATATAACGTATTCCCTGATTTTACTCTATTCTCTATCAGAATGTAATCTTCCTATAAAAAAAATATCTTTCTCTTTTTATTCTTTGTCGGCATATACCGACGATTTAGTTTTTAGTCAGGGTCCTTAAGTTTTTTGAACCATATAAATAAATGACAAAATAGGTTCTTTATTTGTACAAAATTACTGTATTAATTAATGGCACATAATGTATTTAAATTATTTTTACTTTTCTAAACTCACAATGGAAACTAGAAAAATACAATCGTCGGAAAAGTATAATTATTTCAATATGCTTTTGGACTCATATGGCTCGGTCGCCCCGCACTTTTGAGGCGCTGCTGAGGCGTACCTTCACAGATTGGTATTAGTCCGGGAGGATAAGATACAATAATTAATCTACACACACCGGCATAATTAGGGGAACAGGCAAATATTACACTAAGTTTGACTTCAATTTTCTCTTGAACCCTTCACCCCATTTTGACTTTTTTTTTTATTAAATTGTAGCCTGGTTCTTTAAGAATTCGTTATAGGTATTGCTGATTTTAAACAATTGGTCCTAATGTCATATACAGGGCTAAAAAGAAAGTAATGTTTTTTTATCAATTTTTGGGACACTCTGTAGAGTGAACGAGTGAAATTCCATATCATTCGATACTGCCAAATTAAAGATCCTTTCTGAACATTTTCTTTTTTTATTGACTCTGATACCTCGAATATTAAGGATGCTACAGGGTTTTGTTAAAAATAGTGCATTGGACTACGTTTTAAGGGTCAATA
>JAEQML010062287.1:0-24575 GCA_016904865.1 Pissodes strobi | reverse complement strand
TTTGCCAATTTTAAAATTTCATTTATATGCCGCATTTAGGAAAAAAATGATGCTGTATTTTGCACGCATCGGTTTATTAATTCTGAATTTAATAATTCCCTTGAAATTGCCTCTTTTCTCAATGTAAAATTACCTATATTTTAAGTATAGATTAGCTATATATTCGTATTAGCTTTTAGAATCCATTGTGATTATCTATTTTAGTTGATAAGCGATGTATGTACCTTATTATTAAGTTAACTTGGCTTGATTTGCATTATATTATCGTAAACAGCCAGCGAGTCGATTTACATTTCTAAAGAATTATGTTAGCCTGCAAATACGCTGCATTTGACCATAATTTAAATTTCAGTTTGAATATTCTATTACCTTTTGAGAACCCTAGGTTGATGTTCCGGAGATCGTTTTTGGACCTCTGCTTTAAATATATTTCTCGTTCGGTACAGCTGACCAGTTTTTTTGTAAGGTTTATGCCAAATAATAGGAATGGGCTAGGTATCGCGTGTTTTTCATTCTCGATTTAGATTTTTGAAGGTTTATTATTTCTGTTAGAGCATTTTCTAGCCTTTCTGGAAGAATGTAATTTTAGCTGACTACTCGTGGCTTCCGCCGTCATTTATCACCATAATAAGCGAGAATTAAGGCGTTTATTTTCTTAGAATTATTCCTTGTATCGAAACACTCGTCAAGTTTTCAGCCCATTACTACTTGTGTCGCCGTATTTAATTTAAGGCAAATTGACGGAAGACGGAACGACAGCGTTACCGTTTTAGTACATTTGTACTAAATTTAGTACATTTTCTACGTGTAAGTACAATAGTACATTTTATAGGGATATTGGTCAAATTTAGTACATTTCACACGAGCGCTCAAAAATTGAATTTCTTTCTTGCAGTAGGACCATCTAGTATAGATAACCGCTGAAAGTTACGCTGGCCTTGTTTGAATGAAGAAGCAATAGGAATCTTTACAGGAACCTTTAACTTTAAACTCTTCTGCCTCCGTCACACGGATCGCTGGTAATTCCCTGCCGGCCGCAGAAATCACAAGCGTCTAGCAATAGAGGCAAATTTTCGATGTAATACCGTACATGCGCAATGATGAAACAAGAATAATAGGTATTATTATGACTTTGCATGACCTACCGCTCGCTCCGTACGGGGGCGCAATCAACAAGAACTATTCGAAACTAACCCAAAATTAGGAAAAAAAGTAAATTAATGAAAAACAAATATAACCTTTAAAAAAGTATGCAAAACATCTCTCTCGACCCACAGAAATGACAGACAAACATCCTGCCTACTACACTACTGAAGGAGTTTCGCTAGAACTTAAAGACATGGATAATTCCGATATTTCGGCCATATTACGCATGCACGGTATCGCATCGAAAATTTGGCTCCTATCGGTAGACGCTTTTCAGAAAACCCCGAGCGCCAGTTTTGAACAAATTTTAATTTCAGTTAGCTTAGCTGTTGCTGTTAGTTAGCAGTTGGCGTTTATTTATCTTGCCTCTTGTGTTTCAGATGTTTATTTTAAGTCAAGAATTTTGTTTTGTTTAATGTTAGTTTTTTTCTTGTTTTTGGTTTTAAAAATATATGTATTCGCAACTATAAAGGACCTGTAAGTTTCATTTCTATACAATTAATTAACCTACAAAATACACTTTGCCAACGAAAGCGAGCTTACAGCTTTTAATTGGCGATAAAAAACAAAGGGGTCTAGCCATAAGGGGTCAAATTTTCGATGCGATACCGTGCATGACCGAAATATCGGAATTATCCATATCTTTACGTTCTAGCGAAACTCCTTCAACGGCTCGGTGGTGTAGTAGGCAGAGTGTTTGCCTGTCATTTCTGCGCTGCGGGTTCAATTCCCGTGGATCGCGACAAATGTCTTGTTTAGGTACCTTTTTTTAAAATTATGTTTGTTTTTTATTAATTTACTTTTTTTTGTTAATTTTGGGTTAGCCATAAGTTAGTTCTTGTTGATTGCGCCCCCGTAGCGAGCGAAAGGCCATGCAAAACCATAATAATGCCCATTATTCTTGTTTCGCCATTGCGCATGCACGGTATCGCATCGAAAATTTGACCCCTATGGCTAGACGCTGTTAAAAAAACTGTTTAGTACAATTTAGTACATTTTCGGGATATTTGTAAGTACATTGGTAAAATTGTCTGCGGTCAGTAGCGTGCCGTATAGGGGGCCAGGGGGGGCGAATGCCCCCCCCCCCCCGCCCTCTATCTAACCCGCCACAGCCTCCTAATGCAAACTGCAAATGGCTCATCATTCGGCGCCCTCGAAATAGCTCGCCCCTCCCGCCCCTAGACCCACGGCACGTTACTGTCTGCGGTAACACTGCGGAACGAGGTCTTTGCTAGTTTTGCTCGCCTGGAGAACGTTTGCCAGTATAGCGAGAAACTGCACGTTTTGCGTATTGTGATATAATACAACCCTTTGATAGGGGATTTGCTGTGCGGTTTCTGTTTGTGTTTTAACACGACCGATTTTTCGGGCTCTACATGCTGTACTAGCGGCTTTCACGTTCGTCCCATAAGACCGAGACCGTCGAATCTCCTCTAATATACCCTCAAGTCCGAGTGAGGGTTCTTCTGCTGGGCCAGAACTTCTTCTGCTGGGTCAGAACTTCTTCTGCTGGGTCAGAACTTCTCCTGTTGGACCAGAACTTCTTCTGCTGGGCCAGGTTTACTTGATGAACCAATTTCTTCTGCTGGGCTAGAACTTTAATTAAAGAACTGCAACTTGCTCTCTAAAAGGCCGGAAGCAGGTCCACAACTTTTTTTTCCCTGGAAGGCTGACGAAGGGCCTTAACTGGTGGTTCCCGAACTAGAGGCCATCGACAGAGTTCGACGACGGGATTTGGGTATAAGTTTGGTGTCTTATGTTTAATCTTCGTTTTCTTTTATTGATATAAATCAAACATTGAATTGAGATAGCTCATTGATTTTAATTAATTTAATTTACATTTATTCACTGGTTTATCGGACCAGTTAATCTAATTGCTTTGAGTTGTTTTCTCATGTGAAAAGTCAAGCGGCTGGATAACTTCATTCTTTAAATTAATTTTTCATTTCATTAATTAGTCGGCAGATATAACTGCTCTGAATTTTATCTTTTTATCATATGAATCAAGCTAACCATAGTTTTAATCCGATCTGGTGCTTTTATTAACTTCTCAAGTTTTTTTGATCTAATCATTGTGTCCGCTCATTGCGGCATATTATCACCATCAGTGCAGCTATTAGCGCACGCATACATAGTTGTAAGAAGCTTAGTCTGCGCCAAGTGATCACTTTAATAAGTAGTGTTTAGTGCATTTAGTGATAAGGCATATAGAACTGAGGTTTGACAACTGAATTGGTCTCTGTACGTACAATCTTCATATTGTACTCAGTTTATTTTATTAATTATTTTAAGTCATTTAACATTCTTTTGTCTACTCAACCACTTTTTTTTTAATATAACCATTTTCTCCAGATAGATTGTGGCTGTGTTTGCAAAAAAAAAGAATTTAGTAGCAAATATAGTGTCCATTAAATTTTTAGATTGTGTTTTTTTTTTGATAGGTTGAGTTGGTTGATTATAGTGCCATAATTATTCTCATTTTCTTTGATAGTTCGAAATTAGGAACCGGTTAATTTTATGAGCGAATCTAGCCACTCGGTACAACACCTGCCGAGCTTTTTCCGTTCAGCTGGCTAGAACGGGTGGCGCTCAAACGACCCCACGACAGAGGCCGGGCTTTGTAACGCGACTCTCCGGGGCTAGGTTCAATTTTTTTAATTAATTGGGGAAAAAAAACTGGGGTTCAATCTAAAAAACATGACATACTTAATATGCACTATTGCCTATTTGCCTAATGAGCCATTTCTTGAAGGTTTTCCTCAAGTTTTCCGCATATAGCGGAAGCTGGAGGCAGGTATTAGCGACACGCAATTCGGATTTAGCGATGGCTTAGGTACTCGAGAGGCACTGTTTAGTTTAAATGTTTTAATTCAAAGGGCCATATACGTAAATTGCGATGTCTTCACTTGTTTCATTGATTTTGAGAAAGCGTTCGATAGAGTTAACCATGATAAGCTAATCCAAATTCTAAATCAGTCAGGACTTGATGATAGAGATATCCGTATTATAGCTAAATTGTATTGTTCGAGTGAATGATGGGTCGTCGACGGAATTTTCCGTGGGAGTCAGACAGGGATGTGTACTGTCTCCGCTATTGTTTAATGTATATTCAGAAAGACTTTTCAGAGAAGCACTGGAAGATGAACAGGATGGCATCTTGATAAACGGAGAAAATGTCAACAATTTGATATGTAGATGACACCGTATTGATTGCTGACAGCGCTGAAGGACTTCAAAGACTGATCCATAGAGTGGTCTACATATGTCAAGAATTTAAGATGCGATTGAATATATCAAAAACTAAAATTATGATTGTCAGTAAAAACGACATCAATGTCCAATTCTTCGTGAATGGATCCCTACTATAAAGAGTGCCAATAATACATACTTAGAAGCAAGTCTGAATGAGAAATGGGACCATTCTTACAAAATCAAAGCAAGGATTGAAAAAGCACGATCATCCTTCAACCGTATGAAAGAGGTTCTTTGTAGCATGAACCTGAATTTTCATCTTCGGACACGAATCTTGAGATGCTGTGTGTTTTCAGTGCTTCTGTATGGCGTAGAGGCATGGACGATGTCCGAAGCTACATGTAAGCGGATTGAAGCTTTCGAGATGTGGTGCTATCGCCGTATGCTGAGAGTTTCATGGACTCATCATGTGACCAACGAGGCTATATTGCTGCGCATGCGAAAAGACAGAAAACTGCTGAAAACAGTGAAACAACGAAAACTGTCATACTTTGGGAATATCATACGGAACAACACGAGGTACAAGCTGCTTCAACTTATAATGTAGAATAAATTCGATGGAAAAAGATCGATATCATGGCTAAGAAACTTGCGATAATGGACAGGTCTGACATCAATAGAATTATTTCGATCTGCTGTGAATAAAATCAGATGAGCCAGACTGATAGCCGACGTCCACTGAGGATAGGGCACATTGAGAAGAAGAAGATCCGCATATAGCGGATATATTTCGCCATACAACCTGCATTTGCAAATTTTAGTTCATTTTGCCCGTATTCCTTCCATATGCGCGATGCTAGTACTCTCTACTAATGAAACGTGACGCAAACAAATAACCATCTGTTTTGAGTGTCTCTGCATTAATAATAACCAATTACCCAGCGCGGCGTTCGCGAATGGGGCCTTTCAATTCAAATGCCACGCAATATTTTATAGATTTAAATTTTCGAAGTGAACCAATTCGAAATTCGAATTAAATTTTATAATCGAAAATAAACTGCCGGCCAAATGATCGACGTTATTAATGTAGGCACATAATATACATTTGTATAGGTTACTCGCTTACACTTCAACGTTTAAAGTAAAATTTTACCTGGACCTGGAAATATCCCACAAAATCGGCAGAAACCGCTGCTGTTCCATTGAAAAAGTCCAAATTCTCAGATTCTGACCACCTTCCCCCACTTTAATTGTTTTAAATGAGATTTCAGGCAAATAAATCTACTAACTTATCACAAAAACTATACGCACCAATATGCTGAAAATTTAATTTCAAAAAATGTCCACATTTTTCGATCCTGACCCATTTTTCCTGCTTCAATCCGTTTTCAAAGAGAGATTTCACGCAATTAAATGTATAAATCTATACAAGCAAATTTTGTTTAACCTAAAAATTATGTCAAAATATTGGAAGTTTCCCATACCGCATGGCCAAGTATATAAGATTTTTATACATTTTCTGTTCGATCAGATATAACAATATTAAAAGGCAAATTGTGTAATATCTCTACCTAAGGAGACTAATTAACATATCTGCATTAGGCGTGTTCTGTATAGCAAGGACATTCATTAAACAAGTGCAATAAATTAAAATATTTCAAATCAATATTCAAACCGTATGGGTAGGTTGGTAGGTAGAGATTTACGCCATTTTCGCACTCGCCAAACTCGCCATGTGCCAAGCCGTCGAGCATAAAAACGAGTATAAAAATTACCGGAGCGGTAATTTTCACTAACGCAACACGGTACTAAAATAGACGTTAGGTAATATTGTTTATAAATATTTCTATATTTTTAAATATACACATGTAACCTGATGCTGATAGTGGTAATAACACTTGTGAGCAAATAAACGAGTTATTTTTAGAATTAATTAGTGATAAAAATAATACACGCCCACATAATGAGTTCTTCTGTAATGTGTGCTGATGAACATGTAGGTATATAGGTCGACGTAATTTTTATGTTGTTTACAATCTCCTTGTTTATCCTGTTTCAACAGCATGGGACAGATTATGTACATAACCTTATATTGGGCTATAATAGTATATCAGTTTAAAAAGACGACTATGCGCCACTTAGACTATGTTCTGCTATATAGTCTAAGATTCGCCACTAATATTCCCGGTAGTGAATACAAATTTCAACTGCAACTTTGCAATTACTATTATAGGATAATTGGTTTGATCGATTGCCTTTGATGACGGGTTGTAAGTCCACTTACCACCCTTGGGTGGTAATAATTTATGCCACCCTGTATTCATTAAGTTTAAACTACAAACATAGGAGATACCTTTAAGTTTTTATTTCATCAACAACGTCAAGCTAACAATGATTTATAAAAATAGAATAACATTAAGTGAAATGAACACTAATAGTACAATTATGAACTTGATTTACAAAATTTGGATGAATGTTTTCTCGTTTTTTCTTAATTTGTATCGAATGTTCTCCATAAATTCTCCATCTCTAACCAAGTTTTCTGTTACTCTTGAAGTACTACAGGCTTCGATATATCGTTGTTTGAATAAACAACGGTTATATTATACAAAATTTTATTTGCAACTTCCTTTTTATTGTTGACGTTCTCGGCTACATAACTTTACGCAATAGTTGCTGATTTCCATCCCCCATGTCGCTTCAGAGCATAACACAGACATAACACTTTAGCGTCACACACAAAGTAAGAAGTTTTTGGTAAAAATAAGAACATTTTCTATGTTAGAGCGAGTGATTCTTTATAAAAAAAAGTGCGGACGGAGTATCTTTTTTGGTAAAAAATAGTAACTTTTCTAACCTAAAAAATAGGAGGAGGAATCCTGGACCTGCTGGCATCCTACCTCACGGATAGAAGGTTTTGCGTTAAGGTAGGTTGTGTTTTTTCAGATATGTATGAGGTGGATGTCGGTGTGCCTCATGGGTCTGTGTTGGGGCCATTACTGTTCTTGTTGTTTGTTAACGAAATAACTGAATACGTCACTGGAGGCTGTGTCACTATGTTTGCGGATGACACCACAACGCTCTAATAATACTACTACGCCTACGCTCTTTCTCTCTCTCTCTCTCTCCCTCTCCCTCTCTCTCTCTCTCTCTCTCTCTGTCTCTCGAATTTATGTTTTAAACTCCACGCCTCTAAATACCTTTTTAACATGTCTCACAACGCTCATTAGTAACACGCTCGACGTAACAATGCTCCTAAATACCCCTCTAACATGCCTCACAACGCTCCAATAATACTACTATGCCTACGCTCTTTCTTTCTCTCTCTCTCTTTCTCTCTCTCTCTCTCTCTCCCTCTATTATTCTCTCTCTTTTTGAAATCATATACAGGGTGGTAAAAGTATAAATTAAAAAAAAACAACTATTTTCGAAATTGTTCGGTACAGGAATATCATACATCCTTCTTGATGCGAAAATCGAACTGCAGCGCACCCCAAAAATTACATTTTATCGAATAACTGCCTTATTAGAAGTTGTATCGAAAAATGTTATAGAAACTTTTCGATAGACCTTGAGACGGCGCAGATCATGGCGCAAACCGATTTCAGATATCTCTTTTCGTTTTCGTAAAAAATGGTAAAATATAAAAAACACGTTTGGTCAATTTAAAAAAAAACGAAACGTCGTGCGATCAAACTGGATACAGCATATTATAGTACCCGACGAGACCCATCTTTTTCCCATTTAAAGTTTCCTTCTAACTATAACCGTTTTCGAATTATAGCCGATTTAATGAAAATCTGGCATTTTTTAAGGTATACCCCCGTGAAATTTTCGGAAAAAAAATTTGACAAAAAAAATTCCGTTTTTATGACGGAAACGATTAAAGTGGTTCATGTACATGTCGTTAACGTAAAAATAAAATTTCCGAATGCATATACAGGGTGTATAAAAATTTTTTTTTCTGAAATAAATGCCCTTTTTTGATAAAAAAGGCAATATATGTAACTTTTAAGTTTGACGACCCACATACGGGCTAAAAGTCGTCAAAATACACATTTTTAGTGGTATGTATTTTTGCCGTAGTATTCGAGCTACGACCGTTCTCGAATTTAAACGGCCATTTTCTCGAAAACTAAGAATATTGTCTTTTTTCGTAAAGAACCTTTTTTGTAGGCCCTGAAGTCCTCTACATATGTGCCGAATTTCAAGTCGATCGGAAAAAAAAGTCCGATAGGTTCCAGAGAGGTTCCGGCTCCTATAGGACAAAATGAAGATTAGGTCGATATAAAAATACTGTTTTTTCCGTTTGACGATATTCTTCTTTTTTCTACTGCAATCTACTCGTTAAAAAACGTGTTAAGCAATTTCCCCCCCTTCTCGATAAAATTTCGAAAAAACGGGGACGTGGGGGGGGGTGGAGAATAGTCGAGAACCTATGTCATTGGGCCTGATTTCGTCAGAATTTCGATCCGAGCTACCGTTAAGCCAGAAATTGCGAAAAACTGCGCGATTTACATGGGGCTCCCCCAAAGACCCCTAAAACTTCCCCTTAAAAGCGAGTCCCGGCATCCCCGATTTAATTCCAGTTAGCCCATCACGTTGTCCATCTACCATAAAAATATAGACCCTGTAGGTCATATCCTTCTACCGGAGCCTACCGGATAAAAACCGCGCGGACCGCCTGGGAGCCTATTTGCCGGCCGATTTAGGTGCCGATCTGGGGTTATTTTTCGAGGGACGAAAGCAAACGACTGATATAAAAAAAATTTGATATCGAAAAATTTGAAAAAAATGTGGCTCCTACCGCGGAACCTATTAGAGATAGGTTCTCGCCGAGGTCGGATTCGAGTTGGGCATCGTCAAAAACCCCCCCAAACCCGAATTTCAACCTTGCAGGTCAAAGGGCACCAAGAATCCCTATTTAGACCCCGATTGGTCGAAATTTAAGTCAAAAAGAGCCGGTAGGCTCTAAAAGGGGCAAAAAACCGTCTCCTAAATATAAAATGACCTACGAAAGCGTTTTTCTCCAAATCAATATTTAGGGGTCCAAAACCACGATTTTCCACTTTCAAAACCGTAGGGGCGAGCGTTCTCCTAATAGGAGCCGCAGATCGAAAATCGCGTAAAATACTTTTTTTTTAAGTCTAATCGGCGCTACTGCTCGAATACAGAAAGATCACCTCAAATGCAACACTACCAATTCACGAAGATCTCCCGCAGCTGAGAAACAGAAGACTAAAGTCCAGAAAACTGTCACTATACCTGGCTGAGTCACTCCAAAATAACGGCTATGACCCTGGGGATCAATGGGCGTCTCCTAAATATAAAATGACCTACGAAAGCGTTTTTCTCCAAATCAATATTTAGGGGTCCAAAACCACGATTTTCCACTTTCAAAACCGATGGGGCGAGCGTTCTCCTAATAGGAGCCGCAGATCGAAAATCGCGTAGAATACTTTTTTTTTTAAGTCTAATCGGTGCGGGGGACAATTTGAGGGTCTCGTTTCGAATTTTTTTTTCCGACCTCATCCGGCTCCTACCGCGGAACCTATCGCACGTAGGTTCCCGCTCGGGTCAAATTCGAACTCAGCGTCACCAAAAAAACCCCTAACCCAAATTTCATCCATCTACCTCTACGGGAACGCAGGGCCCCTGAAATACGGGCCCCTAGGGTCCATTTTTTTTACGTTTAAACGGTCCCCTTTTGACCTACCACACCCACTTTCGACGTTTTCCACCTATTAAATCGATTTTTTTATTGCGGGGCCTCCCCCCTAGGGGCTATTTAAGTCCATATTCGTTTTCCCCGACCCCGAAAACCCCCGGGACCCCATTTTCGCCTAAATCTGAGCTGTCTCGTGTTCGGTCTAGTACCAGCTCACGTTCCCCATTGACGGGATTAGAACCTTCAGTCCATATCTGCCAACTAAACATAGAGGAGATCAGCAGACCCAAAATTTCTTCTTGACAACAACACCGATGTTGTCCTCCTCCAGGAAACCCATGCATCATCAGAGAACGATCTGCGCAGAAGAGGTAATGGGCCGAGGAAAACAATCTACATCTCGTTTTTGATGCTAAAGAAAGGGGCACCTTTCGCTCGGCTGTGTGGAAAAGGGACTACAATCCGGTTTTGTGTTTCGTGACCATTGATTGGAACAGACCACTGCCAGTTCCAGAGATTGCCGACGATCTAATGCACAGTCTGGATGCTGCTAGAAGGCAAAAATGGACAGAGATGGTAGAAGAAATGAACTTCGCCCAGTCAAGCACAAAAGCATGGAGTCTCTTGCGCAAGCTTGGTGGATCTGAGACCACCGCAAGGAAACTTACCTGTCACACTGAATGCGATAGCTAACAAAATTATAGAAACATCTAGGGCTCCCCACCAAAAGGCACACACGATGGAACTTAAGGAGGAAAAATTAAAAGCGTTAAAAAGAAGATCTACGAACGAATCAGACTTTTCCAAACCATTTTCAGATGATGAAGTCAATGTTGCAATTAAAGATGTAAAAATGGGGAAGGCTCCTGGCTTCGATGGAATCCACCCGGAATTTCTCAGACATGCCGGAAAAAAACACGGTAAAATGGCTCACGCAATTCCTCTTTAACATTCTGCTGACTGGAGACCTGCCTAAGTAGTTCAAAAAATCGAAAATAATAGCCCTGTTGAAGTCAGGAAAACCTGCTGACCATCCGCCAAAGAGCTACAGGCCTGTTGCTCTTCTTAGCTATACGTACAAGCTTCTGGAGCGCCTTCTATATAACAGAATTGCCAGTACCATTATGGGATACCTGCCTCCTGAGAGTCCTGAGCAGGCAGGATTTAGACCGGGACGCAGCTGTTGTAACCACGTGGTGGCACTGGCGTCACACATAAAGGCGGATTTTCAACAAAAACTGAAAACAGCCGCTGTATTCTTAGATTTGACGTCAGCCTATGACACGGTCTGGAAAGAGGGACTGATTTGCAAATTTTTGAGAACCATACCATGCCAGAAAACAGCCCGCCTGATTCAGAACATGCTGAGCAACAGATGCTTCAAGCTTCAAAATTAGCCGCACCAAGACAATACATAATGGCCTTTACCAAGGGTCGGTCTTAGCCCCCCTCTTATTTAACCTATACATACCAGACTTACCAGCCACAGAGGGGAAAAAATTCTGCTACGCGGATGACATAGCACTGGCCATCAGACAAAAATCTCTTGATGCTACAGAAGCTATCCTCAACAACGACCTCGCCGTCTTACACACACATACTTTAAGAAATGGAGACTAATACCAAACCCTACCAAAACTGAGGCATCGACATTTCACCTAAATAACATAATGGCAAATGCACAAATAGAAGTACAACTAGAGGATACCACCTTGAAACACAACAGGCACCCCAAGTATATAGGAGTGACCTTGGACCGCACGCTCACTTATCGGAAACAGCTGGAGAATACGAGGCGAAAATGGCAACCCGAAATAACATAATTCAGAAATTGTGCGGAACCTCGTGGGGAGCAACTGCAACAACATTACGCACCTCATCCCTAGCCGCGACTGGCCTAGACAAACAAGTGATGTCCTGCAAAACTGGTTCACGACTTATAACTACAATATCCCAGGAACCGACCTAAACCGTACACAATGGTCAGCATTAAACCGGGTGCGCACAGGACATGGAAGGTGCGCAGACTCGCTGCACAGATGGGGGAAAACAGCATCACCGGAATGCGACTGTGGGAGCACCAAAATAGACCATCCAGCACATTCGCAGTGAGTGTGAATTATGTCTAGGGGCTGACCCATAACTCTGAGCAGGATTACGCAATAAACTGTTTTCATGTACTTCCCGATACAACCAGTCACCAGTCGTTTGTATGTCCCCTGATGGTCTAGAGGTCTGCATGGTTAGCCTTCACTTCGGCGACCCGGGTTCAAACCCCGCCTTTTTTTTATTTTTTTTAAGGTTATATTTCTAAACTTTTTTTCCTGATTTTGGGTATGTCTTGGGTTAGTTTGGGTTAGTTTGGGTTAGTTTCCTAAGCGAGCGGATGGCCATGCGAAAAGTGAATTTAGGCAATAACCCACATTACTCCGCTCAGAGTTATGGGTCAGCCCGTAGACATAAGTGTGAGTGTGCTTTACGTTCATACTCGAGAAGCTGGTGCGACTTCATGGAGGCATCTGCACCGGCGTTGGAATGGTTAGCAAATCTGGACTTTGAAATATAAAAATTTTATTGTTTTTTTTGTGTAATTTGCTCATATTTTTAAATCTGTACTTGTTTTATACACTGCATGTAAGGCCATACGCTAAATAAATAAATATTTTTGAATTACGATTTTTTTTTGAAAGTCTGCATTTTTGAACTTCTCTTTCGCGAAATTTTTGTGAAAAACTGCAACTTGACTATTCCAATAGATATCCGAGCCCTAGTCGAGATTTGTTTTCTGAGAAATACTTAGATATAATATATAATTAGATACACCATCGCTCTCAATTTGACAGGATGTGACATCTGAATTTGATTGGTTCCCATAAGAGCAGCACTCGTTTCCTGATTTGGCATCCCGGGCAATCAAATACCAACCATTTATCAAGCCGAAAACGCTGTGTTATTTATTGCACGTGGCACGTAGCCGGCGACTTTTCCATCGAATCAAACAAATGTTAATCACGTCAACGTGTTTTTTTTGTAAGCTATAATCGAACAGTGCGCCATTATATTAATTCAAGGCACGGTCGCATTCAAATGAGTAAAATGCAGTTATCCACCCAACAAACACAATAACGCGGCCGTGACGCCGCACGTGCCAATAAACAACTTAATTATCAGCTTTATTAGGGCCCGTTCACATCATAACCCACGACAAAATTACTTTCCTAAAAAAAATATTGCTTTCATCCGCATATATTATTACCAACCACTGTCTAAATGTTTACCGACGTTTCGCCTTCGATTGCAAGAGACATCTTCAAGGATCTTTACTTTAGGAGATTGGCACATTAATTTTCTTCATACAATTAGAACTTAGGAAAACTGCGGTAATTATTATTGCATTTTTTATTCCATAAACGTGGCAGACTTGACAAGTGAGCTGTAGGATGCAGGATATAACTCCGAAGGGAATGTTGCTGTTGTTTAGATGTTCATGCTTTACCGGCTGCCCATTTCATACTATTTTCTCATGTAAACCATTTTCCAAGCCAGTAACATATGACAGTAATAGCCGATTTCATCAAAATATGAACAGATTGAATTTAATCTCGAATGAAACACATCAGTGCAAGAGACATTATTCGTTTTGTCATAAACTGATCATAATGGGAAGCGAGCCTTAAAAATAGGAATTTGTCATTTTTAAAAGCCCGCATTGTGTGCCCACAAATCTCATTTATCCAACGGATTTAACATGAATGGATCGCGCTCTGATAGCGAGGAAGGGTGTGGTGTGACACAACCGAGCCCTTTTCTGGTTTTGTTAAAAATAAATTATATTTCCGATTATATAACGTATTCGGTAAACCTTAGTATAGGGACTGGAATTAGAGAAGTTAAGTAAATTAAATGCAAGCAATGTTGTATGTACTAAATGCGCCAGCGAGCTGAGTAGTTGACATGCAAAATATCAAATTAATACGATCCTACCTACATTTTATTCTTAAAAAAGAAAATTTTAGTGCAAACCATAAAGCATCTACAAGCATATGCATATGCAAGATGGCGTCGACCGAAGTGGACGTTGAATCTGACGGGGAAAAGAAAAGTAACTATAGAGGCAGAAAAAATAGTGAAAAATTCGAGAAAGGTAGTGAAAATGAAGATTTAGACACAAAAATATCACCAGAGATGAAATGCTGTGGAAAATCGTGCAAAGTACTCGTGTGTGTAAATTGTTATGGATCCAACATGTAAGCTGTGCATCACGTTCGAAAAAATTCCATAGATTGGACAATAATAAAATTATTTATTGTGAAATGAAGCCAATTCGTGAAGACATCAGTAAGTGACACTTAGAACTAAATCTATTAAAATGGTTAATCAGCGAAATGGAGGATAAAAATGATATATTAAAACAAAACAATGGCCTTTTATTAGATAGAATCTCAACACTTTTACTAAAAAAAGTGGTGAAAAAACACAAACAAAACAGGGCCACGGCAACAGTGTCGAAAAGCATGGAGATGATAACATTGGAAACGATGGGACGTCAAGCGTTTCCGATGTTGCAACCGGAGAGCATCTGGTAATGCCGCAGGAGGTCTCGGTCAGTGTTGGGGAAGTATCCATCCCGAGCTACTCCGACATGATGAAACGATCAGAGCAGATGAGTCAATTTTCTGACCCTAAAAGGAGGGGTTTTCAAAAAAGACTTGGTCAAGCAAAATAAGCAACTACAGAAGATAACAATAATTTTATTGGAGAAGAAAGGAGATTATGGATCTATATAAACAGGATCAAGAGGTCAGCAGATGAAAACATGGGTCACAACTACATACAAAGTAAGGGCAATTTTGTTATCGCAGAGCTCCTAGTCAAAGAAATACCATCAAACCCACAACATTTGAAGAGGTTTTTGGTAGTTGCCCCAATATCTAAAAAGCAAGAATTATATGAACCAAATTTCTGGCCCCAGAACATCGGGATCTCAATAAACACAATGTCTAAAAAATAAGCTGTTACAAATAGAAGGTAATCAGTTTAAATATAAGATTCTCTGTTTCAGTGAGCATTGGATGACACAAAATAAAATAAATCAATTTTGTATATCAAACTAACACAGTAAAATCATGCTTTACACGCAGGTACCATCGGCATTCGGCACGGATGTGTGGCAATAGCTATAATTGATTCTTTAACTGAAAGTTTTTTCTCTAGAGATGATCTAACAGATCTGTCATCTGAGATGGATTGTGAGATATGCGCAGTACAATCAGACATTTTAAAAATTTTAGTAATAAATGTTTACAGGCCTCCAACAGGTAACTAATGTTTTTAACTCGTATGGTTTAAATACACGAGGCAATGCATGCATAGACAATGTGTTAACTAATGTGTATGAATGTGAAGGTCATGTTGTGGATGTGGTTTCTCTGATCACCTGGCAGTTGTTGCCGAATTTACAGTGTCAACCCCCCCCCCCCCCCCTCGCCACCAAAGGAACCAATAGTAAGCACTAAGTATAGACCAATAACAATAAAAGGACTTTCCCACTTTAGGCATTTAGTAAGTAATATATGTTGGGATTTTGTATCAAACAATAGCATAAATACAGAAATTAAATTCAAAATGTTTTTATCATTCTTAAAGAACTGTGCTGACTCGGCATTTCCAGAAAAATCCTTTGTCCACAAAAAATATAAACCTATAGTCTCCTGGTTTGATGATCAGCTCAAAGCTAAACGAGAAGTACTAAATTTTTACAGGGAGTTAGCACGTGTCTATAATTCAGATTACACCAAATCACTGCTAAAAAAGTACACAAATTACTATCGCTCAGAACTAAAAAATGCAAATGAAAATTATCTAAATGATCACAACTACAGCCCTAAAGCTGTCTGGGACATAGTAAAAAAATTTACTCCACTTGGAAATCAAAAGTCGCCCACAGATTACAAATTAGAACCAAATCTGGTAAACCAGTTTTTTGTAGACATCCCCGGTAAATTAGTCGAAAACCTTCCTAATTGTGATACATCATAGGAAGACTTCATTAAGCTTTATGTAAATTCAAATTCGGCTAAACTAAACAATCTAACCTTTACTATAGTAAATGTTACATTTAATGAGATAAGAGATTTAATTAAAAGTCTTAAAAACAAAAACAGCCGTGACTATTTTGGTCTTAATAGTAAAATTATTAAAAGTGTTCTAAATGAAATAGTTTATCCCCTTACCAAACTTATAAATCTGTCGATTAGAGACTCAGTGTATCCATCAGTGCTAAAGATAGCCAGGGTAGTACCAATTCACAAGAAAGGGCCCAGTGATCAATTAGATAACTACAGATCAATCTACATTTTGCCAATAATCTCAAAGATATTTGAAAAGCCTTAAAAAATAGAATCACTTCTTTTTTTTTAAACTTACGCATTATTTAATTGTAATCAATTTGGATTTAGAACCTCACACTCAACAACAATGACTATAAATAAATTGGTTGAACTGGTAAATGGAGGATATGATCATGGAGAGTACGTGGGGGCTCTGTTTTGCCACCTCAGTAAGACCTTTGATTGTGTTTCCTTCAGATTTGTTCCTGTTTAGAGACTCGGAGCCTCTTCAACCCCCTTTCGTTCGGGCACGTCTACCACACTAGCAATAGGCCATCTTGTAACTTACATACAGGCGTGTTTTGAGGATAAACTGTACTCACGGGCCTCATTTTTCGATTTGACCAAGGCTTTTGATTGTGGCCCTGGGAGCCCTTCATTCCGCATTTCACAGACAGCAAAGATACCGAACCAATTTAGAATAGATTTCTGCAACATAAGAGGCCTAAATACAAACATAAATTCGGTACACCAACATCTACAAGCAAATAGACCACACATATTAGCCCTTACAGAAACACAAGTATGTTCTACAACAACAACAGTGAACTACCTCTATCCTGGTTACGACTTACATACCCGATTTAGATATAAGTTCGGAATATGCCTTTTTGTCCGAAGCGACCTTTCATGTCACCGCGAGGAAACACTCGAACCGAACAACCTCGACGTCATGTGGCTCAAGTTCACCGCCAAGGGATTAACCAAGTTTATATGTTGTCTCTATCGCCCTCCGACCGATAGAGCCTACCAAAGCTTTTTCTAAACACTAGCTACCACTTTTGACTCAATACAGGTCGATCACCCCAGTTCAGAAATAATCATTCTGGGAGACTTCAATGCCCACAACACCAACTGGCTCAAACATCACAACAAGACCGACAACGAAGGTAGAGAAGCTGAAGCATTTGCCATCAGCTCCGGGCTTACTCAACTTGTAGACGAACCAACTCGAATCTCAGAGAGGGGCGAATTCGCCGCCCTCCTGGATCTTTTTCTGACCACCAATCCTGACCAGTACAAGGTTATAGTTGGTCCGCCATTAGGTACCTCCGACCACAAACTTATTACAACGGTTTGTGAATTGCCACTCATACATAAGGATCCACCATTGCCTCGCAAAATCTGGCATTACAATTCTGCAAACTGGGACGATCTAAGGCAGTTCTACCTAGATTTTCCTTGGCTCGACGTCTGCTTTGGCGCTGACGACCCGTCAGTCTGCTGCGAAGAGATCATGCAAGTAATCTTCTCAGGAATGGAAGCATACATCCCAAATTCCATCAAGTTACCATCAAAAGGAAAGCCCTGGTTCGACAAAAGATGCGAAAGAGCTGTAGGAAGGAAACAGCAAGCCTATAAGTACTGGCAGCAAAATCAGACCGCTGAAAATCGCAATTATTTTATCGAAGCGAGAAACGAGTGCAAGCTTGTGATCGACGAAACTAAGGACAAACACAATCAAAGGATCAGGAATAAACTTTTGCAATGCCCCAGTGGTTCCAGGAATTTCTGGTCGGTAGCAAAGGCAGTAAGTAACAACTTTACAAAAACGTCTCTCCCACCTTTGACGGACGAACGTGGCATCACGGCGACTACAGCCAAGGAAAAAACAAACATGCTCGCCAAAATGTTTTCATCGCACTCTACCTTAGACGTGTCCCAAGACAAGACTCTCCCCACTATACCGAACATCAACACCACCATGGCAGAAGTCAAGTTTTCTCATCGTGATATTCGCAAAATCCTTAAAGAACTAGATACGCAAAAGGCATCAGGACAGGACGGAATACCTGCCATCGTGCTAAAGAACTGCGCCAACGAACTAACACCCGTTTTTTCCAGGCTTTTTTCTCTTTCTTACAGAAAAGGGATTTACCCATCCTCTTGGAAAGTCGCTCGAGTGCAACCTGTTCCAAAAAAAGGCAAGAAAACCACGCCCTCAAACTATCGCCCAATTGCCTTGCTTCCAATAATCTCCAAAGTCATGGAACGTGTAGTCAACCAGCAACTACTCAAGTACCTCGAGAGCAACAGAATAATCAGCGATAATCAATACGGCTTTCGCAAAGAGAGATCGACAGGAGATATATTGGCCTATGTCACTCATATATGGAGTAGGGCAATTGAAAACTACGGAGAGTCTCGAGCGATTGCGTTGGATATTTCAAAGGCATTCGACAGAGTTTGGCATGACGGACTGCTCAACAAACTACCGTCTTTCGGACTGCCAGCCTCTCTCTGCAGCTGGCTTGCCAGTTTCCTTAAGAGCCGATCTCTGCACGTTGCAGTCGATGGACACATCTCGGACACATTCACCATCAACGCGGGCGTGCCTCAGGGCGCAATACTTTCACCAACTCTGTTCCTCATCTATATTAATGACCTGCTGATCGAAACGAATAATCCTGTTTACAGTTTTGCAGATGACAGTACCCTTGTCTCCCACTGTAGATCAGAAAAACCCTTACCAGCGACTGAGACTCATCACCGCAGACAGGAGCAGATTACAGCAATTAATCAAGACCTGGAGAAAGTTCAAACTTGGGGCGACCGAAATTTGGTCCAGTTCAATGCAGCAAAGACCCAAGCAGCAACGTTTACTAAGAGGGCCAATACAGCGGGCTCTGACATCATTATGGCAGGATCGACCATTCCTTCATCCTCGTCAATCGGGCTGCTGGGTGTCTCGGTCAACAGCAATATGTCATGGCATGACCATGTTGCTAACATCGCAAAATCAGCCTCCCAGAAGCTTGGTGCGCTATTTCGCAACAAAAAACTCTATACACCGCAGCAGTTGCTCTTGCTGTACAAAGCGCAAATAAGACCGTGCTTAGAATATTGCTCACATATCTGGGGTGTGGCACCAAAACATACCCTAAAGCTGCTGGATTCCATTCAGAAGAGGGCTGTGCGTCTCGTCGGCGATCCGGAGTTGACCCGGAATCTGGATAGTCTGGAACATCGCAGACATGTGGCCGAGATGTCTCTGTTTTACAGATACTTTCACGGCAGATGTTCCCAGGATTTGGCCCGCATAATCCCGCCCCTGGCAACTCCTGTCAGACAGTCCCGACAGACGGCAGGAGCGCACCAGTTCGTCGTACAATTAGAAACACCTAGAACATCGCTTTACCAGAACTCCTTTGTCTGGCGCACTGCATCACTGTGGAACTCACTTCCAGGACATCTGTTTCCCACTAATTACAACCTACAAATATTCAAGAACCGTGTCAATCAACATCTTCGTACACACACCGCTCGTCGAGCGCCATAGGATCTCCCTTTAGTGCGTGTGCCACTGCCATAAAAAAAAATTGCTGATACAGAAACTTCGTAAATATAATTTTGATATTAACAGTATTAAGCTAATAACATCATACTTATCAAACCGTTTACAGTACGTGACTTATGGCGGATCAACATCGGGAAGAAAATATATTACAATGGGTGTGCCTCAAGGGTCTGTCCTTGGTCCAATTCTGTTTCTCCTCTATATAAACGACATTCCTTTATGTTCTGTTCATAATAACATTAATTTTGTCCTATTTGCTGATGACACTATAGCAGTCACAGAAGCTAATAATTTGATTGATCTTGACCAGCAGACTACAGCAATACAGTCTGATATCAACGATTGGTTCTTGTCTAATGAGCTCAGTGTCAATGAGGCAAAAACTGAAATGATCGATTTCTCATTACGACCCATTAACACAAAAACTAGTCCTGTAAAATTCCTTGGCGTTTATCTTGACTCTGGACTAACATGGGAAAAACATATCGACCATCTGGAAAATGTTCTCAGTAGAAAAATATTTATTCTGCGCAATCTTATGAAAATTGTATCACAGGGTGTCCTACTTAACGCCTACTATGGCCATTTTCACTTCCATCTTTCATATGCCATACTGTGTTGGGGTCATTCATCATATGCCTCCAGAATCTTTGCGGCTCAAAGGCGCTGTGTGCGGGTCATGGCTGGTCTAAGATACCGAGATTGCTGTAGGGCCTCTTTCATCTCTTTTGGTATCCTTACACTGACCTCAGTTTATATATTGGGCTGTCTCATATATGTAAGAGACAATGCCGATAACTACACCTACAATGGGGACTATCATGATTACAATACCAGGGCCAGAGATTGCCTTAGTTTGGCTTATACAAGGACTTAAAACTGAACAAATATTTACAAAGAAAAGCCTTTTATAGCACTGAAGAATTCCTTCAAAATAATTTTGCTGATTGATTTGATGAATTTTTTGAAGAGTATGTTGCCTAGCTTGGCCTGGGTATTATGAGATATAGAGTATAATAAATTGTAATTCTTCAATATTTTTTTTTTGTCACAGATGTAGTGTTTTGCGATGTATTTGTGTACTGTAATTTGTGTTTTTTTATATGAATTTAACCTGTGACTTATTATATATAATCTGAATGTTGTCTGTATTGTAACTGTATTATTTGCATTTTTCTAAACTGTAAGTGACTTGTTGGCTCGGTGCTGGGGCCGCTGCTCTTTTCATTTATATAAACGATCTCGCAAGTTGCGACCCCGGTGCTGAGTTTGTGTTATTCGCCGACGACACGAATGTTCTTAAAAGAGGAAAATAACCTGACGAAATCAAAGCAGATATGAGGGAGACACAATCTAGGGTCACCAAATGGTCCTCGGGGAATAAATTAAATCTGAATCAGTCCAAAATAGAAATCATTTATTTTTCTTTGAGACCCCTCCGGGACTTAGAATCTTCTGGGTCGGTTCGTTTTTTGGGTGTCCAGATTGACACAAAAATGATTTGATAAGTTATGCAATAAAGCGGCATCTGGTGTATTTGCACTGAGAAACTTGGTGAATGTGGTGTCCGAAAAGGTTGCGTGATCAGCTTACTATGCATGCATTGAATCCCGGATAAGGTATGCGTTACTTGCATGGGGGCATGCAAGTCTTCGGGCTTTAAAGAGAAGCCATACGAATATTGGCAAAAATTCATTATCAAGCAGACTGCAAACAGTGTTTTATTGACTTTAAGATTCTAACAGTCCCATATCTCTACATTTATCAATGTCTGGTGTATACCTTAGTCGGAATAGACAATTAATTTATACAAACTATCATATAATTCATAAAATTAAAACTGGCATATCTTTCTACGCACCTAAATTCTATAACCTATACCGGGAGACTTCCGCTTTGGAGTTGGCGGCGTTCGGACGTGGAAAGGGAGCCTGGTTTTCTAGCCTGACTTCGCACGGGTAGTGCACGTGATTCGCAGCAGAAAGCGTTGGGGGCCCCGTTGGTTCGAAAGGGAAGTCGTAGCCGGTTAGGACAGTGTTTAGGGTGGGTCGCTTAATGTAGGGTCGATTCCTACGAGGATTCTTCCAGATTCTTGCACGTGGTTACGTGATCTGAAGGAGATCGGGGCTGAGGGCCCTGCGTAGATGGGAAGTATCTCTGACATCAACTGGTTATATCTGCATTGTGTGAAGCCCCTTTGCATAAGACTCTAACCGTGCATGTACAAGATTTAAATGTATGTGAATGTCCAGCCGGTGGTGTTAGAACCTTAAAACAAGCCGTGCATGAATTAGTCTGAGCCTTCAGGAGTATATACTCGATATACTGGGGGTTCAAAAAATAGTATCCCTGTCCACCAAGGTGTAACTAATCTGGGATGGGTTGCCCCAGCTCTTACTAAGCCTGGATAGGGGTCGTTTCTGGGTAAATGCGTAACCGCGAAGCCCATAACTAAAAACCAACCATAACCTATACCGCTCTCAGTCAAAATCCTACCTGCTGATACCCACTAATAAATTTAACAAGGACAAAATCTGTATTTAAATTATCGTTTCACACTTCCCAGTATTTCCAGCGACAACTATAGGGTAGTGATTATTTCAGCTAATAACTTCATTAAATAATCCTATAAAAAAATAAATCAAGTGAAACACGGTCTGGAACGCCAGGAGGCCTTTACATATGATCGGTATTTTAGTAGTATTTTTGAAATTCGACTCGACCTCATTTAGTTTTAATATTTTTTCTCTTTTGAAGTATTCAGTATCGCTCATGGGACCTGAAATAGCTTAACTCCAAATTCCATAATAAGTTTCCTCGTCGAAATGTCGCTTTCGTTACTTTGATCTCGGCGTGAAAACTATAAAGTTAATGATGCGGCATCCCTACCCTACAATCTGAATTATTTATTAATAGGTGTTGATCGTTCGTTCACATTTCTTTGTTAGGGTACTAGTACTGCAATGAAATAAAGTAATAACCCAACTAAGCTCTTGCTTAGATTGAAGACAAGCAAACAAGTCAAAATCGGGGGAATTGCAATTATCTTCAATTATGTATTTTCTTCTCTAGGAAAGAGTGTTATAATGGATACCTTTCCACCTGTATTTGGAGGATCTGTGGATGAAAGATGATTTTTGACAGGGAATTGTCAATGAATAGGAGATTACATTGGAAAGAAATGGAATATTGCAACATGTATGAACGTTTTATTACACAGATGTGACGTAAATACAGCTAATTACTTTTCTTGCCAATGCAAAAGACGCGACTATAATAGCTGATAATCTAGAGATTATATACGAACTCTATATTTCGAACTTCGTCATCATGCAACGGGCAATTAGGAAGACATCGAGGAAGTGTTTCAAGTAAAATGGCATCGTAAATTTAAAATCAGCTCTGCTCCGCTTTCCGCAGAGGTGCAGTTCGTCGAACCGCGCGACATGACATTTGCAATTTCCAATTTCCATTTTTAGAGGTTTGTGCGCTAATTTCCTGGTTAATGTAGTGCGAAAAAGGCGGCCGAGAAATGACATAGATATAGTTTTCTTGATTAAATATATAGACATAGCTCGTTATGTGTATTATACAAGAAAACCTAATCTTATTTGCGCCTTCATTGGAACACCAGTTTTCAGGTTTAGGTCATACGATAGCGCCGAAAAAAACGCGAGCATCGAAAAAATGAGACGACGCGACAGTTCGATAAAGAATTTCTACGAGAAAAACTCTCTAAATGCTTCTCTGTTTCAAAGATGTCGGGAAAATGGACTTTTCGGGGAAAATGTACCTAACCACCTTCATTTTTTTCATCTAGAAATACAAAAAAAAAAGTTTTTTTTGTTGAAAAAACTTTGGAAATGATGATGCCTTTTATACATGGATGAGCTTGTTGAATTTCAACTTTTTGCCATTTTTAGTTTTACAGGATGGTCACAACCTAATATTTTATTATTACTGCAAAACCGAATAATCTGAGGCAATCAAAGTTTCGTACATTAAAGCGCAGGTACGAGCAGAGCGTACCATTGAATCGCATTTCTTATTATTCCTATTTTATTCGATGATGGTTGCGTGCGGAAAATTGGAGTTTGATACGTTCCAGGGTTCGAAATTTGAAAAAATAAATATATCAATGATTTTTATTAAAAAATTAATGAATTTTTTGATTTTTATTTTTTAAAGTAATATTTTTAACTGATTAACCAATTTGCAAGTAAATTGTATACCTACATACATTATACATATCGTTGGAAAATTGTAAAAGAAACTACAAAATAGCTGAGATCACTTGCAATTTAATTTCATGTTGTGTGACATTCCGTTTTGGTCCCTAACTGTAACCTGTTGTTAGTGAATTTCTAGTACGCCCCTGGTACTATTCGGATCTCTCCTTGTAGTTCGACATTTAAATCCGATATTTAATTCGAACTCATATCTCTCTGCGCGTTGTTTTCATCTTGGTTTCTCGTTTCTCGGTCAGGTATGGCACTTTTTAGAAGCTTTCCTGTTGAGTTGTCGATTTATTAAAATCTGGTTTAATCCCAGGCATCCTAGTAGGATTTTATCGATAAACAACGTAGAAATTCCCGTATCGTCATCTCTATTTGTTTTCGTTAGTTTTAGTGCTGTAGATGCGGGAATAACTCGCCAAGCGAGGATTTCGGGATTTGCTTTGTCTAGTATTGGAAGCCATTGTGGTGATTGGCGTCTTGTGTGACGTCTTTCTGCCCTCTTGGTATGAGCTAAGCATTCTTTATCAATTGCAGATGTTTTGCGCTTCTCGTGGTCTTTATTAATTGCATTTGTGTATTATTTTGCCTTTTTTATTTATATCGGACTCGATTTAGTAGCTTAATTAATCGGCGTGACGTCATAT
>JAEQML010062286.1:0-24577 GCA_016904865.1 Pissodes strobi | reverse complement strand
TCAAAAAAATATTGTGGACAGATGAAGTCATATTCTGCATTGCTGGTCTTTTCAATAGAAAAAACACGCATGTTTGGGCTCCAGAAAATCCGCACGCCATTTCAGAAATAAAATTTCAGGGTCGCCAGTCAATCCATATTTGGGCCGGTATATTAAACAACCAAATAATTGACCCAATCCTCTACGAAGGGTCCCTAACAGGAATCAGGTATTTAAGTTTCTTGACTCAGGAAATTGAAGATTTATTAGAAATCCAACCAAATCCAACCCAAACTAACCCAACCAATACAAGTATATAATCATATCATATAGCATCAAGACGTTGCGCAGACACATAAAGTTTTACAGTGAGAGACTACCTTAATAACCGATATGAAATGTGGATAGGCAAACAAGGAGCAAGGAGCTGTTGGCTAATAGCCCGGATCTTACTCCCTGCGATTCATTTTTATGGGGATACCTAAAAGAAATTATATATAGCGAAAAGAGTAGAAACTTAGCATATTTACGACAAATACTTAATAGTTGAGGAAGTAAATAATTTATATATGTAAAATCCAGATTTTATAGTTAATGCAGTAAATAAATTAGAAATCGATTATAGAGATTGTATTGAAAATAATGATGCACATATTGAACACCTATACTTTCTAAATAATAGATTTTCCATAATTATCATGAATTATTTATTAAATAGGCAATTAGATATAAATCGTGAAATGATTATTATCTGGTATTTCAAAAACGGTCAAAATAAATGTGAGCATATATATTTTTGGATTAAGGACGAAAAGATCTGTCATTTTAGTGAACAATGTCCATTAAAAAAAACAAAAGTTGATATTTTTTGACGTTTTGCGATGCTTATTTGTTCTATCTGATGACGGATACTGGCAGTTTTGAAAAATTATTTAACTTTTGTATTTAAAGTTTTTTTCTATCTCCGAAAATATAAGCTGTATGTGGGTGTCAAAATATGAGGAATATCCCTGTACACAGGGTAAACCATTTGTGCGTAGACGGAAGATATCTCATTAACGGTTGAAGCGAGTGAAAGTCCGTTTATTCAAAATTGTAGAGTAAATATTTTTGTATATACAGGATGAGCCATTTTGAAGTGTTACAAAAGCTTATGTTTTTTAAATTGAAACTCATATATGTTGTTAAATATTTAATAGTCTTTTCAATACCCAATATAACTATATACGTTTGATGTAGTTTGCTCAATACGTTCTAACGATCTTCAGTAGTAAAGTAAAAAACAGACCTAACTTTAAACTTCTTATGTAAACTGAAATTTTCTAATAATTTATGCAGATATAATTTAGGTATGTCCTCTAATTCATTATTGTTCGTCACCGAATTATGTCAGCCGATATATTTTAGAAACGCAAATTTTACTTGAAAAATTACTCTCTTTTTTAAGCTATTTAACATCTACATATACTTAATAAAAATTCTTATTATAACTTTGTTTAATAGACAATGATGTTCATTTTACTTTTGATCTTTATCCAAAATTTATTCTGAACAAAGGGAAAGACGTGCTACAAAAGTGCTTGAAAAACAAAAATTATATTTGGCGTTTGGGGTCAGCTTTTTTTTTTCAGAAAATACGTTGCTAAAAGAAATCAAATTTGTTTATGAAATTTTTTAATACATATTATAAAAGAAATATATTTCGCTCTAAAAATTTAATAATAATTTTTTTTCTAAAAAAGTAAAAGAAGTTAAACAAGTTACAAAATTACGCTAATACACACAAAAAAATTTATTTTTTCCAAATTTTATTTTAGGCAGTCAAAATGTCTGCCATCATGCTCGAGGCCTTTTTAGTGCAGTTAATAAACGATTCCTTTACTCTCCTTAACGTATGTAATCGGATGAATTCGGTAAACTATGTCCTTGCCACAGCACAGTAGAAACAAAATCTAAACGTATAATCTAGCCGGTCAACTAATTTTTAATCTTCCTCATTAGAAGGAGCGATTTGGAAAAGTTACATTTAAATATAGTTGTATGTTTTTTGCGTAATGTGCTAGTGCTCCATCATGCTCTAACCATATCATTTCCCTCATCTCTCTCGGATCCGTCTAAACATTCCTTATTAATGGAAATAACTCAGGTTCCAAACTGGTAATACAAATTGCCATTAAGATGGTGTAAAAAAGATGAACCGTGCTAAGAATCTTGAACCAATAATTCCTAATGCAGCTGTACGAATATGAGTGAAAATCCGACGAGAGGCAGCGCCTTGGGGGCATCCTGCTAACCAGCGCTGGCTTTACCACTCTGGGTTCGGCGCGTCGTAAATAGTCCTGGTATGTGCTTTGTTAAAGGCTTCGTCGGCAAATTGTATCTGCGAAGCTGCGTCCGCAAAACTACGTCTGTTGTGTTTTAAGAGAATCTATCAGTGACAAAATTTGTTTACTTTTAAATAGAGTCAGCAATAAAAAATTCGGAATCACTTGACTTATCTTAATAGAAGAAGAGTTCGCAGATTAAGAATATATGCTGCTGCTGTTGCTGCTGAACCACATACGAAGTTGTGAAACTAGCAGTATTTTTAAGACGAGGCAAACTGAAGAAGAACATATAAGGTAAACGACACTTCAGATGTCAAGCATAGGTATCTTGGGCTCTATTCTTGATTTCGTTTGAGTGCGTTAGCACTTTTTGTAGACGAATGGATAGTGCTAATTCATCTATCCCTTCACAAAAGGACCTAAAAGTTCTTCTATTGGATCTCCGAAGCTCTTTGTTATACTCGGATGGGGTTTTATGATAGTTTCCCAATTTCCCTATCTTTTGACTTCATTGAAGGCTTTTCTCGACACAGTGTCTTGTTCCACCATGGCACATCTCTTTGAATTGCCACCTGTTTCACAGGGCAGTTTTTTTCATAAGAGGCTATTATAGCCCTTTCTAGGTGTATCGATGCTACATCAAGTTCCTTAGTAGTTAAAGCGGATAGCGGTTCACCATCAAGCTCCGACATTAAATGCTCTTTGTAGGCAATCCAATCGGTAAGTTTGGGCACTCGGTTGCTTAGCATTGTCATCTCTACCGTAGGTCCAACCGGATTTCTCGTTAGAACCCTCCAGCACAAGACATCAAGGCCATTTTGGACCTCTAGTAATGTCAAGATTTTTTCGTTGTTATACTCTTGACAGTTTGGAAGATATACAACTAGAATTTCAGTGTATGGTACATTTGCCTCTTTCACAACCATTACTGTTATATCCTTTAGTGCTATGCTGCTGGCCACACTTTTTAGCCGTTCAGCAGTATTTTTGTCTGAACACACTTGTTGTAGCCATCCAGGCCTGTAGTGTGAACTGTGGAAGCTGGGTCTTAACCCCTCGCTTCTGCTCAGTTTGACGACTTCGTCCATGATAGATTTCTGTATGCTCCAAGCTGTTCCACTGATAGGATCTCCTCTGGAAAATTTGAGTGGATGATGCGAATTCTAATGCCTCCAGCCGCCTGGCAGTATGTGAGTCTAGAGGGGTGGTGTTTTGTAGTCATTGTGTTATTCGACTTTGTAAGCGCCATAGGTTTTTTTACCATCAGGGGTATTCTCTTTTGAGCGGACTCTTTTTGATCGTTTTCCAGAAGGTATTTTTTTGGTCTTTGGGGTCGATGGGTTTTATTCGATCGTCTTCTTTCAAAAGCCCTGTTTCTAGAAGGTGCTTGAACCTTTTTCTAGCATCACCTAAGAGTTCGCTAGGCTTTTGTTTGCCTTTCAGCTTCAGGTCTTTTAGAGGCTGCCTAAGTTCCTCATCGCTGCACTTCAGAAGCTCAAGTTCAGCGTTCTCCTTAATTGTTGTGTTTGCTGAAGAGTCGGAGTCATCAGCAATGTTATCTATTGACATGGGCTTAGTTACAGCCTCTTGTTGTTATTGTTGTTGCTGTTCTGGGATCTGCGCCGTGGCATTGCTACCACTTGCGGTCGTGTCAGAGTTCTCGACATCTCGACGTCATTATTGTCTTTGAGGCGGCACTGTCGTTTGTTTTTTTTCTTTCTATCGTTCCCACGAGTAATGGAAGAAAAGGACTCTTTTGCGGCATTGCCCCTTAGGAGAAGATGGCTACATTGAAACTGGGTGGCGCGTGGTGCCCAGAGTTCTCATAGTAGTAACTAAGCTCCCCTTAGCCATGCAAGTCTTTAGCCTACGATGTTTCACCTTGACTTTAGGTTGTGTCTAAATGTATTGTGTGTGTGTGTGTAGGTGTGTGTGTGTGTGTGTGTGTGTCCACTAAATTGGTCCGGTCATTGAGTGTCGTGTAGGCACATCGTGCGTTGGTATTTTCTTAGTCCGGCTTCTAGCCACAGGGACCTTTCCACCATGAGAAACCCTACCGCTGGCATAGCTCACACTGTGTCATTAAAGCTCGCAAGCCCCATCGGCACGTCAAGCCGGAATACCGTCGATGGGGAGATTAATCCAGATACGCATTTGCGATTCACTCTGCTCACCACACGCCAGGCAAACAACACCGAGAGAGAATGACCCGGAAATGCCGTTTTGCGCCGTTTTAACATTTAAAAAGGGGTATTTTAAGAACATTTGAATGGTTGTTGGTTAAAAAAGAGTGATAGTCGTCAACTCAGCCCTTCTTAATTTGTCTTGATTTGATTTTATTATGGAAAAACGAAGTTTCAAACCAAAAACCAAAAGAAAACTTTTAGTCTACTTCATAAGTTTAAAATTGTGGTAGTTCTTGCTATTCTATTAAAAATATGGGTGAGGGCTCATTGGATTCGGAATGATGTCGCCGAGACAAATATGCAAAATGTCAACCCCGGACACATTACAAAATTTATTACCAAATTAAGATAAAGAAATATAAAAAAGTTCTTAAAGAGGAAGAAATTTCTAATAAAAAACTCCTAACTCCGGGAACTCTACGTGAAGCTGTCAGTGAGACTATTTCGAGGACTATTTAACGAATCGGCCTATTTAGTAAGAGTCTTTAATTTACGGCTTTTAGATGACTTAACCATAAGCATGCTGGATATCATAAATTCAAAAGCAGAATTTGGTAAACAAGCATTATTATAAGCAGTGCCAACAATATTTCCTGTTTTATAATCAAGTCCATTACTAATATTACATATTTATCAAGGCCCGACAATAATTTAAAAAGGTTTTTCGCATATTTTTTTCTTCCAATGTAGGGTCAGTCAACCAAGAATCGCAAATAGATTTTACTATATCTGAATGAGGCCATATAAGTACACCAAAATGTCTCAAGTATTTGCAAGCATGCGGGCTTATTGCTTGAAGGATGGAGGCTAAAACCAGTATTATTTGTATAACAATATCTTCTTTTGCTTAATATATGTAATTTTAGTTGCTCAGATATAAAAGCTAAAATAGAATTATTTCCCTCTCATCTGACATATTTGACACTAAAGAATCTATTAAGTTTAAGTAGTAATACTTTTATTCTGATCGCGTTTTTCAGGCTCAGTTTTTTGCGACTTTTTGTCTATATTAACTAACAAATCTTTCACTTCATTTATATTATTAGAGATAAAAGGTGTCTTTAAATCAGGTGCAATACAATTTTGGAATACTTGTATATTGCGGCCATACAAAAGTGTGTTTACATTTAAATCAGAATTTATTATTACAGAATATTGTTATAATGGGCCCAAGAGAATATTTGAATTTAAACAATGTAACTTTTTGTAAATTACTGATTTTAAACCAGTATTCGGGTAGCTGAAACGAGTTAAAAACAACAACAAACTTCAAAATTGCTGTACGAAAATGTTTTTTATAAGTTTCAAACTTAGTTTGGCTATTTTTAATTGCTTTTGCCAAATTTTGATTTTCCAATTCCTACAATTTTTCAGTGATAGCAAACAGGTCTAAGTGTAGTGGTCAGAGCGTTTGCTTGGTTTGATTCCCGTCGGTGGCAAGACATGTTTTTTTTATTTTATTTTTCAAGTCTATGTTTGTGTCTTTTTTTAATTTGAGTTAGTTTGGGTTAGTTTTGTTTGGTTGCGCCCAGAAGCGACCGGAGGGCCATACGTGAAGTTAACAGTACTCTTTCAGATTCTTGCCCTCCTTTCATACTCACACCCTGCTAAAGGAAAGTTTGAGTTTTCGCGCATGAGTATGTATCTTAAAGGCTTAATCGATTTTAATGATCAAAGTCTCGTTGAAGATTGGCTTGGCACGTGTTACTGTAAGCCTATATAAAAATAAAATTAAAAATAAATAAATTAAAATTAAGTATTTATCTATAATTTGCACCCATGGCAACGTTTTTGAGAATACCACCAACTGTCGAGTGACGTGATGGATCCAAATGTGAAATAATTTGACAGATGTTTTACTACGGCGATCATCTCGTCAAAGCGGGAGGGCTCTTCAAACAAAATTGTTATTTGCGAACTTTGCGAGCGCATTGCGTCGGCGAACTTCACGGTGGTCTGTTGTTAAAATCGAGGCTTAAAGGTTAAACGAATAGGAGATAATTTTAAGGCTCGTTAACCAATGACTATTAAGGTGCTGAAAATATATTATTTGTTGGATCACAATTTTGACTTTATGCCATAATTTATTATTACTTATTTATATTTACTGTTTTCAACGTAAGTAAATGGAAAGTTTCACGGCATTCAAAATGGAATATTAGATATAACGTAGACGCGCCTCTAAATTTCACAGTAAGGCTAGCTAAGTGTGACGAGGAGAAACCTAATGCAATCAGTATTGAGTACCTTTGAAATAAAGTTCTGTATAATATTATTTAGGTTGGCAATAAGAACTGTTCCGATGTGGTATAGAGGAAACACAGCTTTTTCGAGCATGTTTGCAATATTTATCTTACTTTTACAAAATAAACTGTAAACTGAACTTACATTGTTGCTACAAAACATGCCTCATGGTTAAAGATAACATAAGTAAATTATCTTCAGACAGTAGAGTGTTACTGAGGCAATGAGATAAAAACTAGTATAAGGTTATGTTAGGAAAATTTGAATATGCGCATGAAATAAAACCCTTCTAATTAAAAATTAAGTTAAATAGATCAAAAATTACCTCCAATTTGTTACAAAATGGGTCCATACTCTACTCTTTTGGGATCATAGGTGCTATATAGAAATGTAGGTCATATTATAGTAAAAGAGTCACTAGTATGGGCTAGATTTACGATCTATTTGAATTTAATAATCTGAACTTGGCTTGTATATATTTGTTTTCACAGATTTCCTTCCGCTTGCATGTTCTCTAATCTTTCTATCTATATCCCCTCTTATCTAATTTAGACAATTTCGGGACAGGAAATATTCACATGTGAAGTCGAGCATAAGTTTGGAGTCAGTTGTGTCGGATCTGGAGCAGTGATTTGCAAAGTTACCTTGGATAGAGGAGGTTATGTTCCAGGAGAAAGCATAGGTAGGTGTTGTAATTCAAAATGAAAAATAGTTTATTATCAAATATTACAAAATGTCTACACATCAATTTAAAATCACTTTAAAATGGTGGTAAAATAGTCTGTACCCCGATGTTATAAACCGATAACTCATATAAAATATCTGTGTAGTTTATCCCGGGACAAAATACTATACGCTTGGTTGTAGACAAAAATTGGCTATGTGAATATCGGAAACGTGTCTCTAAGAGGATAGTAGAAAAACGAAGTTACCCTAGTAAAGAAGTGAAAAAATGTTTTTTTAGGTCTCTGTACGGATAATTGTGGGTGTAATGCTGCTGCTATTATGATTCAGCCATCCTCCGCCAACACAAAATTATATTATTTAAATTTCCGTTTAAGGTGTATCAGCTAGCATATCAAACCGAAGCAGGCTGACCATAAAAAGTACAAAAGCTGCGTTGACAGAAACGATAACTTATATGGCAAGAGGAAAAGTAGTGCAAACTGAAAGAAGAGAGTTAGCCGTACTAATGAGGGGAAAAATTCGCTCAGGACAAAAAGATAATTGGGAAAATGAACAACTCTACATTATGCCTCTACCTCCTACTAATTTAAGAGGGTGTCATTTAATTAGGATTAATTATGATGTATTTGTAAGTAGGTGATGAATTATTATTACCCAATATCTAAGGAATTTATTTACATATAGACATAAATTATCGAATTAACTATGACAGAGTAGGAATGAAAAAGCAATTATTATCTTCTTTAAATCTAATCTCACTCAGCCTTAACGGATCAATTGGAATGATTTTTGGACCTCCTAAACCATTGTTCCATGAAATAAACCAGTCGGGTGTAAACACAATCTCAACAATTTCGCTTTCCTTGTACTTCTGTCAATCAATGTTCTTCATTTCAAAAAGTCTATTTTATGAAAAAGAGACAATATAATTTCTGTAGTAGGATCCTTGCTATTAGTTTCCATGTTTTTTCTTTGCTTTACAATATTCGAAAGAAGAGTGAGAGAAAAGTCTGGGAACTCAGTTTAGAGCTTCATTTAAACCGATCTGAACACAAGATCATGATGATATTCAAGCTTTACTAATAATACCATACAAGCATTCTTTTTATGGTTTATTATTGCCGTTTTTGTTAAATATCGAGTCTGTTCCGCTGCTTTATATACCAGTCCCATAAATAAAAATTATCTTTCTATAAAACTGATTTAACTATAATAGACCACAATGTGTATAATAAATCATTTTATTTTTCAGTTCATAGTAGAACCAAGTGGCTTACAAAAAGAAGTGAAATTGCAACTACCAATAATCATAGCGACATACCCTCTAAGATCAGCTAACGATGAAAATGGTTACAAGCCAGGGACGCATTATCCTTCAACCTTGCCAATTTTCAGACCTTGGCTGGAAGACAAATCACAAGACTAATTGTGATTAAAATTAATAGTGTAGGATCTAAAATTAAATTAACATGTAAAACATTATCAACAAACAGGAAAAAACATTCTTGAATATGCTCTAATAGAACAATATAGTTTTCTCTAGTGCTAAATTTCTGATAATAAACAAGCGATGATTATCAAGATTTGAAGGAAACTAAAAACAGTTCATCTAAATGTGTTTACCTAACTTCACAATTAATAACAGATTTACAACTATATCCAGGTTTTTGATTCGATTGTCTCATCGGTCTATTAATGAGCTGCCGTTCGAAGAATTATGTTAAAGTTAAAAATTTAACAATTTCTTAGTTCAAATTCAATTGTGTATATATATATATATATATATATATAAACACATATAATAATAAAGTAAATGATTTTAAATATGAATTTATTAAATTAATAATATTTGCACAAGAAAGTCACGATCTTCATCTCATTCACATCTGGCACCATAGCTTAATCATCAACCCCCTTCTAAAAATTAGATTACTGTCATCAGGTACCTAACCCATAATAATAAAAAAAATTTGCAAGTGTTTTTGCTTCAAACCAGCTTTATCTCAGATGTTTTCAGACATCTCTACATAGTGGTAATCAGTAAGTCGGCAACCTCTTAGTGAAATAATATCAGTACTCCTCGTATATAGGGTTGCCAGGCCTGAAATACAAAAAGCCGGTGTTTACTGATAAATTTGACCGGATATTTGGTACAAAAAGCCGAACAGCATTAGTTCGCCATAAAAAAATATCTAAAACAAAAAATCAGTTTAGTAATATTTTTATCCAACTTGATTAATATAAAAATTTGACATTTGCTACATGGAAACAAAAAAAGTAATCGCAAAACAATCAAATATAATTATAGAAAAGCGACTAAAATGAAAAAAAAAAAAACACGTAGTCAACTAATTCTTTCAAATTTATATCAATTGAAATATTGGTAAATCCATCATATAAAAAATTAGTAATTCATTCTAATCATATAAAATCATTTTTATTTATAAAAAAATTGTATTTTTAATACAACAGAAATTATATGTATTTATTATTTGGGTCTATTTTATCAAGTAAGTTTTTTTCTTTACAGATCATGTGATAGAATTCTTGGCAATTTATTTTTAAATTGCACTGCATTAACATCATTTTAGACATCGTATCTGTATGTAGTTTATTTCGTTCTTTCCACCATTGAGCATATATTAACGAAAATACTCTTTCTATATTGGCATTGTGGCCTAGAATAGCAAAATAACACTCCTCCAGTATTAATAATTCGGAGTAAAATTAAAGTAAGCGGTCCATTTTTGATAAGCCAATAAACGTTTAAACACACCTTTTTTGCTCCAAAAATATTTTAAAATTATAAAATTGGTCAGAACATTTACTATCATCTAAGTTTATATTCTTAGTTGATAATTCTTCAATGGTGGTTGCAACATTTTCCCATATAGGGACGTTTGTTTGTCTGACAGTGAATTATTAATATTTCGCAGTGCCTTCTGTTTTATGCGCGTATTTAAAAAAATATATATTTTAAATGAGTTTTAGAGCCTTAGACAAAAAGCCAAAGAAAAGCCGGACAGGCCGGACATATTACTTTTTAGCCGGACGAAACCCCAAAAAGCCTAACATGTCTGTCTAAAGCCTGGCAACCCTATCTTCGTATCGTATCCACTTAATACAGTAGCAACTCAATATATTTCTATCTTCTTTTTCTTTGGCCTCATTTTTACTACCCTTCACCACAATTAGTTTAGCCAGTGCTTTCCAATCAAGAAAACCCGTATCATTCTTTTAAAAAACCTGTTACTAAATTTATTTTCTGTTGTAATTTTAGCGATAGTCATGGAACTTTTGGTCAATCACCTCTATTGCTAGATACAGCACAGCATAAAGACACATGGCAACTATATATAGGTACGCTGGTGATATTTTGATACTTTGATACTGGTGACATGACTACAGTTTTCTTGAATAGGATTAATTCTGTCCATAATAAAATCAAATTTACTTAAGACAATTCAATAAAATTAATTTTCAAGATATTTTTCGGAAAGATACAAAACATGAATTCGATATATATAGAATACGATCCCATACTGGTTCAATTATTGGAGTGATTCACTGCACCCTCATTAAATGTCTGCTTTTAATTCATTTATAAATAGAGCGCTAAACATGCTACTTTCAAAAGAAAGTTTTTTAAAGGTAATAAAATTCCTTAAACCAAATCACCAAGTACCACGGATATTATGTCAGTACCACTGATAGGATGATAAAAAGAAAACAAAATCTTCGCCAAATACAAGAAATATATCCACCTGCAAAAAGGGAACAAAGTGATAAGCCATTTTTCTTAATAATATTTATAGGCCATTTCACTTATAAGGTAACAAACTTCCTAAAACGGTCTGTTTCGTATGCAAGTAGAACTTACAGAAACTTACAAACACGTATTAAAGAGAACCTAATGTGCATCCGCAATAATTCTACTGAATCTTTGTTTGCGAAGTTTGTTCTCGAGTCTAAACATGATTTTAACATCGATAGGGCTCTGATATTTTGCACTCACAGAGTAAAGGGTCAAAGCTAAATAATCTGGAGGACCTGGGGATATAAAGACATCGCAAGAGTCCAAGTGAAAAGTTGCTCAATAGCCAAGCCAGCTTTGTATCAACTCCAACATATGGGGTCTTCTTTGAATAACATCAAAGCCGTAGTGTCGACACACACACCCACACACCCATTTACGTTATATAACTTCATAAATACCCACAGATTTTGATCAAATATTTAACAGAAATTCATAAATCCTACGCTTATTTAATCTAAATGTAAATATTAGCCTTTAGTACAAAAAATAACTTATTTATAGTCTACATTGATCGATAAATATTCAAATGTATACCATGTTCGGTATCGTTGTCGATTGTCACATGTCTATCGCTATATTTGCTATTTTTTTTTAAACAATTTCGGACCTATCTGCGTTTTTTGCGGCATTTTTGCTAATTGTGGATGTATGAATTGTAATTTTAAAACGGTCGTCATGTTTTGTGTTGGTTAATATGTGCTTGTAAATTTAGTCATGGGCTGATGATGACTGACCTATTAACAGACGAGACCGGTTCCCTTTGAATAAATGAATGTATGGAGATAAAAATGTTTGTTTACACTTATTTATTATTAATTGCTTTCAACATAGGGTTGTCGAACGTAGGAATATTCAGTATCAGTATCAGAAGGGGAACGGGCCTTGCCAATTAGGCCCGTTGTGCCTCCAGCCCGCATGAGGGAACCTCCAGGATGCCGGTCTTCTTCAAGAAAGCCCGCATCTCCTTCAGACTAACACAATACACTGAATCTGGCTTGATATGCGTCGCGCCAAAGTTTCTAAGTCTTGCCCACACGAAGGCGGGACATTCCGTAAGTAGATAGTATGGGTTAGTTTGGGTTAGATTCCGGTTGAAGATTCCGCTTGCACCAACACAGTGGCGCAGCACCATTGAAAGGCACCCCCCGCAAGATATTGAAATGCGCCCATCGCTCAAACCTGTCGGTCCGGTATAACTCCCCCTAACCTATCTGTAAAGTTTCATTAGGGTACTTAAACTTTATTTTTAATTAAAATGGCAATAGAAGTAAATGTGCTGACATGTAGGATTTAGTTTTAATACATTCTGTTTAAAAAAAAACTGCACGAGAATAATCTTCAAAATTTATTAAGGAAAAAATAGAGGTTTTCAAGTAACGCTATAATAATTATTCTTATTTCAAACTTCTACTTTTCTTGATATGAAAATACCTTTCTGCCAACTTGTTCAAAGCGATGGCTCGAGCCCGTTCATGCTCAATGCTTAAAATTCCCAGAGTGCTTAGTCTAGGTCATGGTATTTATCAAGTAAATCACTTTCAGCTTTGAAAATGACCAAGACAAAAAACACAATATTCAATAGCCGAAGATTAATTGAGTATGTACGAACCTTTCAGCTGAGGCTGACGTAACTGGAACTGTCAAAAACATCATCATGGCTGTACAGACGTCAGGAAGACTGGCTTGACAAAGTGATATCAGAGTATAACAAACCAACGAGTAGCGACAGCTGGGGGACCAAATTTTGCTGCGCATGTGCGAAATATGAAGTCCTTCCGTCAAACTGACTTTTGTTGTAGCGAGTCAATTACGAATTCTGATAAGTGCGTTTTAGTTTTGAATTGTGTCGTAATTTCAAAATTTTAAAAGTGAATAAGTGTATAATCATGCCGGGTATTTCTTGTGCATATTGTGCCTGTTCAATTAGGTCTGGAGATGGAAAATCTTGCTTCAAATTTCCTCTAAAGATTATCACCGGTAAGTACATAGCTACTAACACTAATCCTCAATATAATGGTTGTTTTTTTTTATATTTAAATTAATTGTTAGTAATTGCTCTTGAAGAATAGATAAATTTTGATACAGGAGTATTAGTGGTGAAAAAGTACAATTATAAGTGATAAATTGAATTCCAAAAGACGTAAGGTACATGTAATGTGTATTGCAAGACTGTTCTAAGTTTCAAGTTTTTTTTTCATCCAACAACATATATCTCCGCATTCTGCATTGAGCAAAAAATTTCAAAAGTAGAATAATAATGTACCCGTACATTTGCTTAAAAAATGGTCTTTCTTATTTAAAGTATGTTCCCATAAAATTTGTTATCCTGTTCTCACATGAAGAATCTTTGGGCAATTTCCAGCAAAATAATTCTATTGTAAAGGAATTAAATTATTCCGGCCTGTATTAGTTTGTAGAAGTTATTTGTTGTAAGGCCTGGGTTTTATGTTTAGTAGACCTGACATTTTTCATAGTAACCTAAAAAGAGAACCTAACCAATGAATTCAACGATTTCTATTTACTATTTCGCGGAAAAGGAAAAATAGAATAGAAGAGCGGTTCGGTTTGTGTAATCACAAAATATTTTGTGTGTGTAATGTATAGAGTTTCTCTCTAGCATAACGTGTCTTTAGTGCGTTTGAATCACAGATGTAATATTCTAGTTTAAATCATACCCTAATTTCCAGTAAATCTTCCCGAATCTTTCGAACAACAAATTTGGGTACATAATATTAAATATTTTGGAGAGATTATGCTTCTGTTTATCAACGTCTGCTACTATTGTATAAAAGACAATGAAAAGGAGTTTACTACAAACAAAGGCTTAAGGATTTTTTGAAAATAGACAGAAAAACATCATTGTAGGTTGGCCCTCCAATAACAATGAGCTAGTTGGGAATTATGGATATTTAGGCATCAAGTTGGGAACAGTTATTTGTTGCCAAAAAAACTTACCTTAACCAATAATTCCAAAAACAATAATTAGTATCTTCCTAAACAAAAATTCAGGTTATCGTCAAAAAAGAAATTAGCAGAATTGCTATTTGATTCTGTTTCTATAACACCGTAAATAAATCAGCATTATTTAGTTCTTTTATGTGATAACCCAACCTCTTAAGAGACATATTTTCTTTTAAGATTTTTGTTAACTTTTAATTTGTTTCTGTTTTTTTTGTTTTATGCAAGTATAGCATCCATATATATAGGCTGTCTCAATAAGAACTGACTATTTTGTTATCTGGATACAACGAAAAGCTAATGGAATATTTTGAACTTTATGCCTTTATTGTAAATCTTAAACATGGTAATTAGGTATGAAATATTATAATATATCTCAAATGATCACCTCGGCAAGTTCATAGATGAGTTTATATCGATAAACTTATAGCAAAATTACATCACACTTGACGTTTGGAGGTTTTGCTCTAAGTACTCTAGTTTTGCCAAATGTGTAGATGTCTAATTCAAGTCCACTTACATTTTGATTGCGAATTGTAAAAGATATCACATGCAGAACTTAGCTGGCATTCCAAAACTGCAATAATATGTGCCTTGACGTGTTATAAATGCTTCATTTTCTGGGTATAATGGCAAGCTTAAAATCTCTACCCCTCCTGTATTGTAATCAAAAATTGCAAAATGACCAAGCTTGTGTTAAAAATAATTTTTTTAAGTTTTATAAATTACAGTCATCATAGGTAGATCTAATGAAATTTTTCTTTCAGTGTCAAAGTCTGGACAGAAGCTTCTATTAGAAGTGATATACTGGATAAACTAGTTAAACAGATGATGGCATATAGACTATGTGAAGTTCTCTTTGAGGAAATGTATTTTTCTAAGATAACCTCTGCAAGAAAGCACTTCGTACCTGATGCAAGTCCTACAATATTTGGTAAATATCTACAGTGGGTATTTAGGACAAGTCAAGATTCATCTCAAGAACCACCAAAGAAAATCAAGATCCTTGCAGGTAAATCTTTATAGCAATTGTTCATTGACATAAAAAAATCAAAATATCAGTATTGTTTCTAATGGCACAAACTGTTACAGCTATTTCGTTTGTCTAATCATTATGACTGAATTTAGCAACATCATGTTGAATTCCATGAGTAGAAAAATTTTATTGGTTGGATTTATTATTTACAAGTGAGTTATAAAACAGTAATTACCCTGATAGGTACTCAAAATTCAGATATTTCACCTCATCCTATAATCACAATAATTCAATAAACAATATGTACTAAAAACACTACCGGTTTTATGAGTTATGTACCCAATAGAAAGTATCTACTGGTCACATAAATAGTTCCAGTTTTTATCTGAGTTGTACTAATTGATATTTGTCACACTTTATTGGTACTAAGATGATATTGTTTGACTGCAATTAAATAGCCTTATGCTTGTTGTTAATACTGTATCAACAATACCTTCATTATTATTATCACTTTCAGGTCCTAATATTTCAAAAGATGAAGAAACAAAATGGAATGGAATTTGGATGATATTCAACCAATCAACATAAGAAAAGATAATTCTACCTTCTCATCTTTCACCAACTATACATGCTGAAGAGCTGCAATTTCAACTAGAACTACATAATAAATCAATATATAAGGCCCTTGAAATCAAAATGAAGACAATGACTGATAAGGATAAACACTGCATCCTTTGTATCGATGGGTGATAAACTTCGTGCTATTTTAGAAGATTGTATTTTAAATTTAAAGTATATATATTTAAAAGTGGAAGGCATAGCAAGTGACATGGGCTCGAACTTTATTGATTTGACTAAATGTCTAGAAATTACACCTAAAAATACAGAGTTTCAGGTAGGAGGTGAGAATATGTTCTATATTTTTGACCCATGTCATATAACTAAGGCCACCCGCAGTAACTTAAGCACACCTTTTGCTTTCAGGGTAGAAAAACGTCTTGGTCATTTATTAAATGTTTCTAGAATTCCGATAAAAAGCAGTTCTACAGGTGAGCACCTAAACTCACTAATTCTCACCTTAATCCCACAACTTTTGAAAAATGAGAGTGAGTTATGCCGCTCAGCTTTTGAGCGACTCGACTCAATTGCCAGTGGTATGAATACATGCATGAGTTTGGGTGCACTTCCAAATGAAGCTTTTGCAACAATTTATATTGTAGAAAAATCTAGTAATCTGTTTGATATATTGAACTCCTTATCATTAAATAATTCTTATAAATTTAAGAATGTATTTGACAGATCTGATTCACAGTTGGAATTTTTAAACGAAGCTTTGGATTTTTTGCCAAATTTAAAGGTATTAAACAAAAATGGTCAAGATTATTAAATGTTGGTCTATTACAATAAGATGTCTTCTCAATTTATGGCAAAAACTTTTAAACTGTTGGTATAAATATCTTAAAACCAGAAGACTGATTGTTTAGAAAATTGCTTTGGAAGTGTAAGGCAAGAGGGAGACAATTGCATAAATCCCACACCAATACAGTTTAAAGTGCCTTCAGAAAATTATTTTTGCAGATTTATTTCCACTTACATCACATGAATTGTAGGGAGGATTTAGATGATGTTCTCATTATTTTAAAATCCATGGACATGGTAGAAATTATTAATAAGGAGTCTGAAACATCAACTGCAGCAATTTCCTTGCCTGATTGCAATTACCGTAAAGAAACCGTTTCAACACAGAATGCTATCATGTCTGTGGATATTTGATGAAAAGGTGTCTGGAAGTACGTTCATGCGACATTTGCTATGCTTTTAGCAGAGAATGTACTAGTATTGATGTAGACAAACTTCTGTCTCATTTTAAAGCTTTTAATGCAATTAAAGGTACTTTAGTGGGTTTATTTTATATACAGCCTTGAAAGTATTTTCAACAGTTTAAGAACATATGTATAGGCGAAAAAAAATCTAATTATTTAGTGAATATATTTGAAAAACTTCAATTTCTCCATACCTGTTCAAATTTTCCCAAGCTGTTTGTATTAAAACTATTTATAAGACTAAAAATATTTTATACTATAAAATCTAATAATAGACATCTCAAACGTAATAGTTCTCATAAAAAATGCATTCGGAAATTCAAAATCCTCACACATGTATCGTTGAAAAAAAATTATTGCATTTTTCATTTCATAACAATTTACCCTGATTTATGAAAACTTATGTATGTATGTATGTAAATAGTAGCGTTTAGAGCTGTTTGTGTTCTCTTAAAGCAATTTTTTTTAAGTTATTTGATCTAGATATGGTATTGTTAATTTGTGCTCATTGCTTGGAGTAATATTGTATGGTTTATTAGTAGGGTTATGTAACGGTAAATTATTACCATAATGTTTATTTATAAAGCTAGTATTTAAGTTAACCGAAGTTCATGTCCCTGGGAAGACAGTTCAAGTTTTATCCCTTTAAATGCTTCTGCTAGGAATTTTACCGAATATCTGTCAACAGTGTAAATAGAGTACAGAGACGGAGGAGGATCGAACAAGGTCGGCGGGAATGTAGGTTCTCTCTTACTCTTTACAAGAGAGGTTGCTAATGTTAGACCATCATTCAGTAATAGTTTTTTTTTCGAGCCATGCCTTAGGTATAGAGGACATAGTCAATCATCCCTCCCTGGGATGGTTTAGTCCTGCCTTTAGGTAGTAATTTCTTATTTTTGGTTGTACACGTATGTCAAAATTTGTTTACTAAACTTTGAAATTAAACATTTTTGTTGCATTTCTACCGAATTAAATCTACGCCGCAAATTTACCTTCAATAACCTTTGATTAATAAACGTTGTTAGACTAGTGAAAATTGTTGTCTTTTATTTAAATTAATAATTTAACACCATTGTCTTCATAACAGTGGGTATGAGGGTTAGAATCCCTTAAGGCAACTCGGGTAAGTAATTAAGTACTCCTGACCTACATCTCCTTAGCCTACAATCAATAAAAACTTTTTGTTTGTGCTGTAGCAAGTTTTAATTTTCCTCCACATTTCAATGGTTCAAAAAATATACCCAATACCTTTGTAAATATCGTAATTTAAAGAAATGGAGTACTATTAATAATAACAAGAACTTGCTGAAACTAGTACAATAAGAAATGTCTATTTGAGAACCGCTGAAAACGTCGTACAATATTATAACTTTCTACTACCTATCAAAAACCTCTGCTACACCTTTTTAATAGCCTCCAAACCAGGCGGGTGTAAGCTCAATGTGCTTTATTTAGGTTAAAAATTGACACATCAATATCTTAACATGATAAATGAAATCATGAAATACAGAGGGGTTTATTTTCCTCTCAACGCGCCCTCATTAAAGGAAACTAAAAATTTAAATAAAATCCCAAGAAACGATTGAGATTCCTTGATCAATAAATCGTAGAAGAAATATAAGTAATATATATTTTTATAATGAAAGCTTTCAGAAATTATTATCGACAAGGGTGACAGGAAGTAAGAAAAACCACTATATTATAGAAAAGCTTTACAGAATCGGATTCAAATATGAAAAATGATCAATTTTCCACTTCAAATTTTTTATAGTGTAGTCGCAGAGTCGCTTCCTTTCGAGCCACTTCATGGTTTGAGCAGTTTACAAATATGAAGTCCATCTGTCATCGGCTCTGCCGGAATCGGTCCCTTGAACATCAAAGGTGCCGACGCTTTATGTCGCTACTCGTTGGTTTGTTATACTCTGGTGATATTTTCTACCATCAAAAACGTTGCCGATTCCTTAACATTTTCATGTTCCTTCTTATTGTCAGGCAACGCAATGTTCCGGAAGCACACTATTTCCGACTTCAAGGCATGTGAAACATCTGCTATATATTTCTTGCAAAATTGCATGGCTGAATTAATCACTTCATTGTCTGATAATTCAGCAAAATACTTCGGTGTTAAAAACATGAACTGCTCATTAATCCTTGTCATGTTATTAAACCGTCTGATAATTTGACCAATATTACAATCTAAGCTCCGATAGAACACATTTATCTCAATTTTTTACAATGGATCGGAAAATTTAATATCCCTTGTGACTTCATCAAAAAGCATTTTATTTTTTTACATCGCTTAGTTGGCAATGAAGACTCAATATTCCTCGGCAATTTCAAACTCGTTTCTTAACTTTTGTAACTCTGTCAAACTCCTCTCAAGTACTGTGGCTTCGCCAATGAATACATTTTTGTTTTGGAGCATTTTTGATGTTACATTGATCTTTTCCAAAACTTTACTTTGAAAAACTAACACTAACAATAATACAAATTGAAAAGAACTCATTTGTGTTTTGAGAGCAGTTGCCTCTATAAGTTCTTTGCTATTTCTTCAGATCAGGAATTATTCGTTAGGCAACTTAAAACAGATTTAAAGTTAAATTTGACAGCCAACAAACAATCGTGTCTAGATGAGCAGATGCGTTGGGCATAATCTTTAAGATTCTTGTTAACCATACATGACACCACAGAAGTTTCTCTTGAAGCTTGCCACCTTGTCAAACTTTTAGAGAAAAAAACTATTGGGATCTCGTAAACGGTAAGAGATACAGCAAAGTTTAAAATGGGACAAAGTTGCGCAATTTAAGGGTCATTGATATGCCGTTGAGAAATTTAGAAAATTCCGACTACTACCGGAGATATCCTTAATAAACCGAAAATCAGCTATTTCATTTTTATTTTTTCCTGACTTTATTTCAAGAGATAATATAAAATAAAATTAACATTATTATTGCCACTTTTTTTCCTTTATAAGATGGCAGTATCAAATTTTAAATCTGACGTTTCGTGTCCGGGCCCCCATCATCAACTTAATTTTTTAAATACGTACCTGGATTTTTTATTTAATTTTTTAGAAGCCTTTGGTCCCCAAAAACCAACAATATATCACACTTGTCCAATAGCGGTAACAAATATTCTCATAAGTGAAATCAGGTCGAAAAAGATCGCCCCATCTCTGTCTAACACATTATCTGTTACGGAAAAAATCTAGAGATGTTGATTTATTGATAAGTGTAATATATCGTTGGTTTAAGGAGACCAATGGCTTCTAAAAAATTTGTTAAAAAATCCAGGTCCGCATTTAAAAAAATGAAGTGTATGATGGGGGCCCGGACACGAAACGTCAGATTTAAAATTTGATACAGCCATCTTGTAAAGGAGAAAAAGTGGCAATGGTAATGTGGAATCTATTTTATATTATCTCTTAAAATAAATTAAGGCAAAAATAAAAATAAAATAGCTGATTTTCGGTGTATTACGGATATCTCCGGAAGTAGTCGAAATTTTCTAAATTTCTCAACGGCATATCAATGACCATTAAATTGCGCATCTTTGCCACAATTTAAACTTTGCTGTATTTCTTACTGTTTACAAGATCCCAATAGTGAGAAACGAATTTGTTTCACCCTGTATATTTGATTGATCAAATCGTAAAATATAATCATTTCTGTTACATCGTTAACAGAATCATTAACGCAGGGCTATGGTATGGATAGTTACACGTTAGTAGTTATTTGATAAGTCATTTCATTTCTACTATAAAGTAAAATGTAAAACCTAATTTCTCGTGGTCCTTAAGCGAAACAGTTTTATATGATATAAAATATTATTTACTGTGAATACGTTTTTACAAATTTTTATTTTTTAAATTATTTCATTTTTTATGCACCTTGGATCACGCCCTTCCACATATCGCGCCCTTCCACATATCGCGCCCCTTCGCACTGCGGGGTGTTATCTACACCACTAGAGGTTCGCGAGACCGAGACCGAGACCTGGCAAGTCTCGGTCTTGGTCTCGAAGAAAAAATTTAGTCATATGAATAACGCCGAGACCGAGACTACCTTGGTCTCGGTCTCGGTCTTGTCTCGTTTTGGTCTCGGTCTCGGTTTGAGCAAATAAAAAGAAATTAAATAATTTACTGTTTGATAATACAAACTCTGCTTCGGAATATAAGGAATTAAATAATTTAGAAAATATACCGAGTGCCATTTAAAATGAAGAGGTAAATTCCGGTACGATTAAAAATAATAAAATCAATTCAAAATCAAAACATTTGCATCATAATTTATATTTGGATACCGTTATTAATTTAGAAAAACATTTTCCTAATAAGAATTACACACCATATGGGGATTTTTTTTATTAAATGATCTCTCAAACATTTTTTTACTACAGCAATCATCTCTGCTTGTATAAAGTCTAAACAATTAAGAAGTTAGCGTCACTCATGAATTTGATTGACCCTTTCTTAATAATCATTCTTTTGTTGCCGACATTTACGAGTAATTTATATTCCTTTCGAAATGACTCTCTGACTAGCGTTAACTAGTTTTAAAAGTAGAAAGTCAGAAGCAAGTGTCAATAAAAAGTATGAACGACGTTAAGTAATTTATAAAAATATTTTTACAGGGATTCAGTTTTTGATTATTTAATTACTACTTTATTCAAAAGTATTAATAATTGTAGTTTATTTTGTTCGAAAGGATTGACCACTCGTTGATCCGATCCTAAACTTTCGTTCTCACAAAATAAATTTAGGTAACACTTATATCATAAATAGCTATTACGCGAGTGTCTATCCGGGGACACACTATATAAACAAATACACATAGTATATAAAGAGACAAAAATAATTTTACATTTTCATTGTCGCTTTTTTCCCTCTACATTTCTTTTTATACAATGATACGACATACGACATTTTATCTTCAGGGCCCCAACATCAACTTATTTTCTTTAAATACGGATCTGGATATTTTCGTAAGCTTTAAAGCTCTTTATGATCTAAAAACAACGATATACCTACCACACTTGTAAAAAGATAGTATGTAAAAGATTTTCCCATAAATACCAATGCGCTATTACCGGAAGCATTTTCTATCTCTTTCTATCGCATTGGTTCTTATAAAAAACCTCGTATTAACCAATTTCTTAACGAGTGCGATGCGTTATTTTTAGAACAGCAATAGTTTTTAAAAAGTGTTTTAAAAAATCCAGGTCCCTATTAAAAAAATAAGTTTGTGGCAACCGTACAGAAACGAAAAGCCGGGATTTAAATTTGCCAATGTCATCTTGTAATGAGAAAAAATGGCAACACGTAGTGTCATTTATTTTGAAATATATTTTTAAATAAACTCAGGAAGAAATAAAAACGATTTTGCAAAATTTAATTTCACCCCTAAGTATTTAGAATTCTCAGAATGTTCAAGCTGTATTTTGTTACGCACAAAAGTGCGCAGCTTTGCCTCAATTTAATCGACCTCGTATCTCTTGCGGTTTCCAGGATTCCCATGCATGCACTCGAAGTTGTAACTCTTTGTATAAATAGTCTGAAGTAAGTAGGTACTTTCCCATGCATGCACTCCAATTTGTATCACCTTGTAAAAAGTGTCTAAAGTAAGTAGGTACTTTACTTACGGTAGTAGAAAAACTTTTTGAAAGCGTTTTCACTTTTTATATACAGTATGTCCACGGATGGTGTTTACAAGATGGCAAACGGATAAAATTTTGCAAGACGCGAAAAGAGGCCACTTTTAATAAAAATAACTTGGAAATAAAATTGAAATTGCTATTTTAAAATTACTGTCCTCTATAATACCATTGCAACAAAATACAACAAATTGAGTTTTCTAAAACTCAATATTTTCAGTTTTTTTGATTTATATTGTTAACAATAAAATAAATTTCAGCAATATTAACAATTGTATTCGTTACTTTTACTTTATTTTAAGTAACCTACAGGAAAAAAATTGCAATTCTTTAAGGTTTTCAGCTAATACGCTAAAAAATGCTACCATTTGAAAGTTCTAATATATTTATGAAAATTTGCACTTCAACATAGAATTAAATTTTAACAACATTTCCCGTTGATACTTTTTGATATATCGTCAAATGACCCCATTTTTTGCCTTGTGATCACTTGACATATGTCAAAATCGATTTTTGATTTATTGGGCATGCTTAATTAATCCCCAAAAATGTTATTTTCGATATTTGAATAATAAAAATGTCTCCAGTTTGTTGCAAGCATTATGCCAGTCGCTAGGTATATGCCCGAACAAGTTCTTTTCATAACATTAGAATCGCTCAGACATTCTATGTAAGTATAAGTACAGTTATGGTTAATTAATAAAAATTTTATCTACTACCTACTCTTTAGTAAGATATTTACAGATGAAAAATTATGTTAAACATTTCTAAAGGCAAGTTGGTAAGTAAATTTAACTACTTTTATGTTTTAATTTGCCAAAAAAGCCTTATTCAATGTAAAATCTTAAAGTATTCAGAGTTACAAAATTGCTTAAGTCGAACAAACTAATGACTAAATAATTCTTGCGAGACCGAGACCGAGAGTCTCGATACCTTAGTCTCGGTCTCGGTCTTGGTCTCGCGAACCCCTATACACCACCGGACAAACAATTTGGGAACTTTAACGGATCGTATAGAGTACAATACAATCTTCTCTAAAACCACACAGGGTGGTTCTAAAAAACTTGCAGATAGCAATTAGTAACGAATTCTGATAGTCCTCAAATGTGTCCAGCCCATTTATTCAAAAAGCTGATGGAAAAAAGTGCAAATAATATTAAAACGAACAGGATATTTTTAACTCCTGATACAAGATGGAACAAGCCAAATTCCAACGGATGGTATGAGGACTGCCCTGTTAGAAAGAATACTCTAAGTTTTTGGCTTAAATCAGCAGCTACAGTGACTACCCATTCGGCAAGAGCTACGGCAGTGTTACACTTGGCAAAAAGGGGAATTGAGGAACAACAGCTGATTAAAATGATTGGTCTCGTTAACAGCTAGTCTATCCAGACATTTACAGTTAGACGTGGATCATCATCAAAAGATGGTTTAAACCTTACGAAACACTATGCCTACTACAAGCAAGCAAGCTAGGAAAAGCGAGCCAGATCACAACAGAATGTAATACCAAAACGAAAATACTGAAATTTTGGGGGTGCCACGCCCAATTTTTACCCAAAAGTCGATAAAATCTTAAAAAAAAATAAGGATTCGGCACCCTTTTAAATGGCATGGAATGAATGGTATGTTGCAAAATGAGTCGGTTAAATTCTCAGGGGGGGCATGGCCCCGGCCTCTCTACGCCCATGCTATTGGAAACCTTACAACATTTTTTTTTATGACCTAAGACAAAGTAGATTGCATAAAATAAAATATTCATATTTGAGACCAAATATTATCTTACCACAGTGAAAGATAGACACATATTTATCGGTTAGTTTCTTTAAATTGAGTTTATGAATCACGAGTTCATGAGCATGACATGTTATTTGTTATTATTTAGGATTTGAGTTCAGCGTCCTATCTAACCTCACTCATGATACAAT